>JABMBR010004896.1:0-20041 GCA_018881525.1 Meteorus sp. PSUC_FEM 10030008
TATTATTATTATGGTATTCTTATATGTACATCTAGCTCATGAATTCTGTCCGCATTATGGAATATTCAGCGCCATGTAATCCTGGTTTCCTCGCATATTCCCTGTATGAAACTCCGAGACATCCCTCATCCCTCAGACAATCCCCTCTTCCTCTTTGTTGTGTTTGCCATGACACGATAACTCATTGCCGCGTTAAACGCTCGTTTCACGGTCCTAATTTAAATGGGCGTTACGCTTTAATTTTGCCCGTACATCTTTCGAAAAATTGATTAACGCGTTTCAGGAAGATTTTCGCCGAGTTTTTTCCAGTTTTGTTATCAACCATTGAATATTCCGATGCAGAAATATTTTCTGTCGTGTAACGAGAGAGAATTTTCGAAAAACTTAATTCTGAATTGTTCCTGGAAATTTTGTCCCATCGAATTAATTTTAAATGTCTACTGACACGTTTAGTGATTTCCATGGAGAAGATCAGGACCATAATCGCCTTTTTTTCCCATGAAATGATAACTCAATTATTCATTATGCATGGTGATACATTCAGAAGCGGCTGCTTGTTTGATGTAACAAACTCATTATAACAATTGAGGTGTCATTCTTCACTTGATGACGATAAACACATGTTTGCACAAATTATTACAACCAAATGTGTATGCAAGTGTATACATAAGCGTACGTTTTTGTATGAGATCGTCGACGCAAATCAGCAGCATGTATGAATTGGGACGAGTTAATTACATTTTCGTCTTCAAAGAGGCTCTCTTGCCCGCCAACTAATTTACACGTGAGGCGAAAGACCAGAAGAGATAAAGGGGGATGTGGAATAAAGAGAAAGAATGAGAGAAAACCGCAGAAAGTGTGGCGCAGTGAAAACTAGATGAGAAAGGATACAACATCGCGTTGATTCGACGCTCATTAGCTACAAGAACGTATACACGTTTATAGTATTAACGAATGCACAGACACACGTGCACATATGCTAACACACTTGTTTCTATGTATGCAATCCAAATGTATCAGTATGCTGCAAAAGTTCAAATGAATTTAGCAACTCTCTACTGAAATTTAAGCTTTCAACTGCAGCTTTGATAATTATTTTAACTGTTAAAGTCATTTTGGGAGTTTGTATTATAATTTGGAATTTTCCTTGAATTGAAGTAGTCAATGTGAATTGGTACTCATTGCATAGATGAAGACAGAGTCATTTTTGACGATAATACGTTACCATGTTGTGTCAAATTGATATTCATCCAAGACAAACTTCAGACCCAAACCAATTGGTAATTGTCATAAATGTGTGAAAATTTTGTGATGAATCATAATTTATTAGTCAACCTCACCCATAGCAACACAACAGTCCTTCAAATATTTGATCATCTATGGGACTTGTTCAACATTATTAAAACAAACAATCTAATATCCCTATTCCTAAATTCACCCCACATAATAAAATCACCCCAAGAGATTTCTCCTCTATCACGCACACTTCTGCCATCATCACAAACACATAATTTATTTATTTTTGTTAAAAGTATTAAAGGATTTTCTCAAGGTATGCCATCTTGTGGCTTCCGTTACTTATATGCGCCTGAAACTGCAACGATGTGTCATGCTAATGCGCCGTGACAATATATGGCACTTCAAGTGTGGTTCTCAAATGTTACCCACGACAACGAGGACCTCCCTGGCTTCTCGTTAAATCTCAACGACCAAATTGAAAAAAGAAATAACAAAAATAAAAGATGATTAATGAAAATTGGAAAATAAAATTGTTCTGCATAGTTAAATTAATTTTTTTTTATGCATTCCAATTATTAATTCACCCTTTGGAAAAAGACAGATGTATTAAATATATGTGAAACTATTTTTTTTTTACTCTTGCGCATTTCCATAGAAATTTCACGTATACAGGGCCATTCTCGCGTTTCTGTTTGGAGTCGAGGCGAAACGGTTGGGCATTAATTAAAATAATCAGCATCCACACACACGGCGTACGACACGCTTCGGTAAATTGCTTTGGCACCACAGTTTGCAAGCATCACTGATATACAGTTCGTACACGAAACTTCTGATATATACAGACGGTGAGTGTATATAAGAAAAGCTCACAAGAATTTCCCACAGTGTTTTTATGGTGAATAAAATAAAATCATGATGATACAGAATGGGAAGAATACAACGGAAAATAAAAAAGATAGATAGTGCGAGTGGAAAAAAAAATGGGGCAAGCAATAGCATAAGTTAAATCTCAAAGGTTAAATGATATACACGACAAGAACAGAGAATACGCTGTCTTCTCTACCGAGTAAATTATGCCTCGAGCTTTTGCCAATAGCCAAGTGTTCATTAACGTTAATTAATCTGAACTCGACTATATATTTATAGAAATAGGCGTACGCACAGGCATATCTATCACTGACGAACATTTGAATTTTTGTTTTTATTATTTCACTTCCCATCTTTATCAAGTTTTAGACAATGATCTTCTATGTACAATTAATTCACGCTGTTTCTTATTTTGATACTGAGAGAGAAATATTGAGATTGATTATCTTTAGTTTATTCATTGTTTGTAAACGACGGAATTTAGTTTATGTTTGCAGTTGATTGTGGGTCGTATAAACTTTTAGTATCGAATATAGGTCGAACAATATTTTTTCAATCCATTTTCGTCTCACTGGTAACAAACAAACTTCATTGTCATTACCGTGTGTTTTGTTTCAGGACTCGTGGGATTGTGACTTTAGTGGATTTTATGTGCAATGACACCATTCCGTTCATTTCAATTTTATGAATATGATTTAAAAAAAAGTGAAGTCGAAATAATTTTCCTCCATGTTTTTCATACCGTCATCATTAAAACATTCGACAATCTCTCAATATGAATAAACCATGTCGAGTAAAGTAGAAATGTCGGAAAGGAGAGAATTTGTTTATTTATTTTTTAAAATAACAAAATTTTTTCATGATCCTCGGTATAAACTCACACGAACACACATTTAACTATTTAACAATTGCCCTATGCAAACTGAAAGTGACATGTCGAGACAGGAGAATACACATATCGGGTAGCAATGCAAATGTTACTTATGAATGTGCGTTCATCTCTACTTCATACATCGTGTTGTTGAATTTGGCTTCAATCCACGAGTTATATTATCACTCTTACCACATAAGTAAACCACGAAAGTGCGAAAGATATCAGAACGGGGAAAAAAAAAATAGATATAATATACAAAAATAAAAAGACGAAAAATGAGATTGCTCTCCGTCACTCAGAGCAAACTCCAATAAAAATTAGTCCCACATACTGTTAGTACGTAAACGAGGCTTATTTTGGAACGGGTCCATGATTACCGGACTGATACTTCGAGACTTTGACTATCCACATCTCTCTTTTACTCTTCTGCTTAGTATTATCCTCTTTCAAACCAAACCAACCTACTCCTCATCCTCATTTTCGCCATGAGCTTAACCGCATGGTATATACGAGACTCATAAGTGATGAATTTTGGCAGTAGAGATAAAGCCACCCACAAATTGCACATACATGACAATTCTCAAGCAACATTTATCTGCGGGAAAATAATTAGAAGCTATGTCTGGCACTGTGTGTATAATGATTGCATACATTCATATACAAGGTGAATTATTCCACGTGACAGATTTTAATAACATGGGATAAATTCAGCCTGGAGAACCGAATTTCACCAATTTAAATTGTGATGTTTGAACTAAACTTCTCGCAATATCATTCCATGTCTCAGTGGTTGACGAAATTTCTTTTTAATACGACAGCATTCTCCAAACTATTCCACTGTGTCCATTCACATTGATGATGAAATTATGGAGATAATAAAAATTTCTAAAGCATCGGAAAATAATTCAATAAGAAATTTGATTTCGTTGAGTGAATCAAGGAACCATTTCATATTTCACATCAAATACAATATTTTTCATTTTTCCAGAAAAAAAAAAATCTTCCTCTGACTGAATAAGAAGAGAGTATATTAGATATATTTGCTTTAATGCGTTGCAAATACAAAATAAATTACTTTTCAACTGTGAGTGAATGAGAGGAAAGTTTATGCACTCAAACATTATTGTGCTTAGGACGTTTGTATACACGAAAACAGAAATACAGTCATGACATTATCGTTCACTGACGAGACGAGATTCTCTATTTATCGCCCGTCTATAAATTTCATGGACGCACACGTTGTGTATATAGTTTTAGCATATCTATTTATTTTGCTTCGTAACCTGTACTTATATGTTACATGTTTCCGTCTCTCAATGTTTCTTTTGCACGCGTTCACACCTCTATACGCTTGGTGAGTTTGAAAGTTTATTGAGGATAAAGTTTCCATTTATTTTCAAGACAGCGACGTGCGGAGATGCGCAATGATCATATAATAATCCAATGAGTATTTTTAGTTGCAGGTATAATAAATTTGACGTGTGACCTTCATTGTCTGATAATATTCGTATAAGACAGGATGAATAAGGAGATTTATTTCTCTTTTCAATTTTTTTATTCAAGTTTTAATGACAATTCATAAATTTTTCTGGAAGCAACGACGTTTTTTTTATTGTTGCATCGCAATAATTGAGAAAATAAAAATAATTCCAAGGTGATAATTATAGAATTACCGTAATTGAATGTTGTCATAAAACAATAAGGTTGAATATTCAAATCACGTTCGAGCAATTGTTGTTCCAGATAATTCAAAAGATTAATCTCGCACGTTTTCACCCTCAAAATTTAAAGTGATTCACGATCATAAAGTTATGTAGACATATGTTCGCTGTAGATTACAGGTAATTCCATGAATTTATATTTTTTTAATTTCATATCTTGAAAATTCAGTATGTTGAAGTGGAAGATTATGGAACAGCTTATCGTTGATGCTATTTCACTTAATGAAGGTGAGAGCATGAAAAAAATCTTCTCCATCCGCCTGTCATATTAGTGATGTGATATTCTCTTTCATCTTAAATTCTGATATATCTCCAGTTTTTTAATACAAAAATAGAGGATCATTTCAAAACATGTCAGATGATTCTTATCATGAATCTGCAGCACGCGTCACATAAATATGTGAAGATTATATTTTGGAATTATTATTTCCTTCCCAGTGCAACTATCTGAGAACGTTTCTTCCGGTATTAAGAAAGATGGATGAATAAATATCAGCAAAACTGAACTGTTCTCACGATTTAGAAATTGCTCAACTTTTCCAAATGAATTATTTAATGATTTGATACTAAATTTTGTTCATCTAAAGAATAACCGAAAAATCTACGAACGTATTAAGAAGGTTATTTATTATTAATCCCACTCTATCGATAAAATAAAGTCGATCATTAAAATGTTGTAAGATAAGAATGAAGCGACATTGGAAAGTAAACTTTTTATGTACACTGAGATAAAATAATTCTCTTCGGATCCAATTTTTTTCAACGACACCTGGTATCAGACTTTGACTCGTTAATAAAATCGTTGCATGCAGTTAAAATGTATTTTGCGACGCCACGAGGGACGATGACACGGCGTGAGGGATGAAGAGAAGATTGCACATTATTCAGAGTATTGCTCAACGGACCGTAAAGCAATAACCCAACAGCTTCTTTAGCTTGTACTTTGTATACTCCTCACTATCTCCCATCCTCGCTCCCTTTATTTGCTTTTATGCATCGTGTCTCACTGTGAGTAAAGCTTCCTCTGCTAGTAACGTTGTGGGAGTTCATCAAATCATTTCACATGTGTTCATCAACACATACGAGCGACAAATAGAAATGAACATGACATTGTCAATTATTCAATCATTAAAATATCATTCGGATATGGATGTTGTCAAATTCAAATGATAATTTAGCAAATGTTTGTAAATAAATAATGAAATTTTGGTGAAGGGAAATACTATCGAACAATAATTACCAATTAGCCAATTACCAACAAATTATCTGCTAGGATAATATTCAAATGAGAAATGATGATGACAACACTACAAAATACGAGCAGAAAGTAGTGCAATGAAGTACAACTTTGAAATTGAGTGACATACGTGAAAACTTGGCCCATACTTTTGATCTTCGTCATATTTTCAAACATCTGCTAAACTTTATATTGCTAGACGAGGGCAAACCATGAAAAAACGAAAGATGAAAAGTAAGAGTGGGACAGAATGCGATGTTGAGAGAGAAAAAAAATATCAAGGGATATAGAGTAGAGGCTTACGGTTTTCCACCGTGAAGTTGGAAAATCAGGCCACAGCCCTCGGGGTACTCTGCGACGTCGCGAATAATCATTTATCTGCAGAGGAAGTGGGTGTACTACGTCAATGTGGCACACCGTCTGGGAAACTTTGGTTAACTTCGTTGCTTAACGTGGTGTAGATATGTTGCCAACAATCGATTTTCGTTATAATACGAATATATTTACCATAATAATTTATGTGCTGTTGAAAAACTCGATCATATTTCCGTTGTGATGTTATCGGAATGTTGTCAATAAGTTTAATTTTTTAGACGTAAAATATGATGTTTTTCGAAGTATCATTTTCTCTTTCGTTAATTCAAAAAAGTGTGGGATTGAACAATAGAATTATTTTTACGGGAATTTGAATAAGTTTTTCGATTCAGTTCTTTCTCGAGATTGTGAAGTGTTCTACTAACAAATTATCCCCATTTGTATATTTGTAGTGTAGACTACTAAAAAATATCGATCTTATGTGACTTAAAAACATGAACAATTTATCATATTTGAAAAACACGAGGGACTATGTACATGGGATTACTTTGCTAAAACTAAAATGTGAAAAGTAAAGAAAAAATGTTTTGTAGATAAATTAGTGACAAGAGAAACCGTTTTGTTTTGCAGGTGGATTATCCCTGAGTAGGTAAGACATATTTCTCATTTGGAGGGTCAGAAAGAGATGAAGATCGGTAGGAAAAAAGATAGAGCGTGAAGTGAAACTTGAGTTAGTGTAAACTCATGGGTGGGCTATCTATAGACGGGTGAATGTAACCAAATAGGAACTGAGTGCCACTCGGGGGTGACAAAACTCATTAATACCGATCTGCTTAATGCTCCGTCTCATGTCCGGCATTAATCTACTTAAAAATATACTCTCCACTCTCATATACGTTGTATATATTTGTACATAGAACATATCCACTATGACGACATTAATTTTCGTACGTCAATAATTTCTTTTTCCTTTTCCTCTATTAATTGATATGATGAAAGCGACTGATGAAACGCAGTTCATTCCATTTGTCCAATTATATTATTGACATGTTCTTTATAAAGTTTGCAGTCCACTCGCTGATTCGTTCATGTCAATGAATGCGAGTCGATTGAAGTTGTTGAGATAAATTTTATTGATGAAATTATAAATGACTTCGAGTGATTGTTTAATTAATTTCCTTGATATAATTTAATTGGGAATATTTTTATTTCATTCCGAAGTAAATCGCGGATAAAACTTTTGGAATAAAACGCACATATCAATGTAGAATTGAATATTCATTTGCCAATCAGTGAACCTTAATTATTTCTGATCGATTGATAATTACTTGGTGCATTTATAAATTGATTGAATCATTGTTGAACGATTGGTGTTGCTCTGTCAGGATTTCATGATTGGAAAATATATTGAATTTAAATCGAACGAGTATCCTCACGAGTTGATGTACAATCGTTGATGATAAAATTTAGAAATACTGTATCAGAAAAAATGTATACAGAAAATGTTGAATGAGAGAATGATAAAACTTCCTCATTTTTTTTTACTACAAAAATTCCGCTTTTAAAATCATTAGAGGCGGAAAACAATTTCACAATGTTCTCACATAATTTATATAGCAACGTCATGTGCGGTGAAATATTATCTTCTGTTTGCAAACAAAAATTGTACACTAGAATTAGTCATGAATATTTGTGTGATATAAATCAAGAGCAAAAATTTTGCATTTATATTTGTTTTTCAGTTTCATTGAAACAAAGAGAAAAAAATGTGCTGCAGTGGATTGTGATACAGTGAAGTATGTAAGTCACATGTATGCATGTTTGTAGTGTAGTGAGAAAAGGCGTGAAAAAACGGTCAGTAACCCTCTCGTTGCTTCCCAGATGCAATACAACACTCAATGCATTTATTTGCGATATTTGTACATATATAGAGCCAGATGCTGACAATTTTTTCCCACCATGGCAGTAGACATGAACGAGACCATATGCAGTAGGTTACGCATTGTGCATAGCAATATGAAAGAAAAGGAAAAAATCATGTTGAAAAAAGAGGGTCATAAAGCAATGGGACTCTGGGACATCCATTCGCACACACGTGTCACAAAGTTATTTCATTCAGAAATAAATGATGCAGCAAACATTTTTTTTTAAATAGCATGTGCACACATGGAGAGTTCATTGATACTTGAACTCAATGAAATGGCGATTGAATAATTATTCGCAATCGTTTTATAGACAACTATTTGGCGAATAACTTCCTGATTATCGAAGAAGAGTTTCCATCAATTAATTTTCCACATATTTCTCTCTACGTCTACCGAGAAAATTATTTTCATGTTTCATTGTATTATATTTCCTCGGCTGTTTTTATTCTTAATGTCTTTATAATCTCCCATGTGTCCATCATTCATAGGAGTCAACCGGTGTGCAAAGAAAAAAGAGGAATTCGTTTTGTGGCATAATGGAGGAATTATATGAATCAATGTGGATTTATCGAAATGGAAGAGATCAAGTTGCCAATGGCGTTTCCGCACTACGAAGCTTCGGTAAATAATGATGTGGAAGAATAATCCAAAACGTGCACAGCATTGGCATTGAGTTCAAATGAATCTTATTGCATCTTCTCGCACTGTGATTGTTTGATACAAAACGATAATGTGCTTGGTCTGTAACTTAATATCAGCTGGTGAATAGAAGTTGATCTATCCTGTATGTCTTCACTTCTGAACAATCCGTTGAACATTTTCCACTTCTTGCACAAGAGTAAATTAACCGTCCGAAAACTTCACCAAGATGTTTATCTTTGACTTTTAGAATTTAATCACTTCAGTGGATTTAGTTATTATATAAAATCAATAACAAGACGAAAAGTAGAATGGAGCAGAGAGTAAATTGGAAGGGGAAGAAAATACAGAGATGGAAATGGGCTTCCAATTAGTTATTCTTGTGATTTCTGTGGTTTAATCGTTTTCAGAGCGCCCGAAGGAACAGAGTTAATTAAAATCTCTTGCGCACAGGATGTCTCCTCTCTTATTCTCTTCCCACACCCAAGGATTCTTAGTTAATACCATAGGATTATTTGATTCATTGTGGGCCATTAAGACGCCACTTGCAACTTGAGATAGCTCGAATGAAAATAGATGAAAGAAAATAGATTTTATTTAGTTTCAACCGTCATGTACTTCTAGACTTTGGAAAAAGATGAAAAAATACAGGTTAAACGAAGAATAAAAAAAATTTCGAAATGTAGAAATTTGAAGAGTTTAATGAAAGTTGGTAAAACCATGGAGTCTTTTGTTTGGATTATTATACCAACTTTTAGAAGAAATGAAAAGGGTTTTGGAGTGGAAGAGACTTGGAGTTGTAAATATTCGCAAGACTAAATTTGAATGAGATTCTTGGTGTTCTCAGGGATGTTGAAAAATCATTAAAATGTAAATTGTTTATGAAATTCCAAATTGTATTTCAGTTGACTGTGGAGGATTCTTTGAGGAGACGTTATTAGTTCGTGAATTCACGTTGCTGTCCTAGTGTGAATAATGTGATTATGTTGGAGTGTGCTCAAAATTCGAAGTTTCATAGGTGGGAATTAATTTTTGGATTACAGTGAAGTTTTACTTGAAGAGATATCAATATTAAATTATCTACAGACAGTTGTCGGATAATTATTTCATCATGAAATTTTTCATAATTAGTGATAGATTTACTCTGATTGAATTGATTGATGTGATTATGAATCGTTTCATGAAACATAACGTCGTCATCAAGACTGACATAATAATTGAGACCAATTTTATCATTTCAGAAGAAAAAAATCACAGATATTGAGTGAATCATAAATCAAAAACTTGCGGCTGGAATTATGAAAAATGATTCAATTCAAAAGGTCCATTATTAGATGGGCGGATGAGCTATTAAATGTTCATCTCTGGTGAAGAGAAAAAAAATTACTTTTTATGGAAAATATGATGGGTGGGTCTGGAACATCGGAGATAAAGTTTGACTAAAAAGAAAAGAGTATTTGTATGAAAGTGTGAAGACTATAGTGTGTCATCAATATTCGTGAAGCAACGATAACGGTCGTTGGTACGTGAGGAAAAAAATTGTATGAGAAAAAAAAACGACCGCAAAGGCAGAGAAGAAAAATAATAATACAAAAGAGACGGAGTAGAAGAAAATGAAAAAGCTTTCCTTAATATACTTTTGGAAGGCGGATGAGCCACGATATCGAGTTTCCGGTAATTTTTACTTTTTTTTCCCCATCTTCTTTTCACTTCAACTATTGTGAAGCTTTGAAAAAGCGAAGATGTGATGTATTTAGTAGTCTGAGGCTCCTTTTTTATCTTTAATAATAACTGATGGCTCGATGGATGAATATTCATGATATCATTATTGGGGATTACATGCAATTTCCATCTTTTTTTCCTCTATCTCATATGAATTTCATTACAAAATTCCCCATAGATTATTGCATGGAGATTGATACCACTCACCACTGATCGGCTGAAACCTCGCTAATGGATCTGAGAATTGACGTAGTCTGTCTGTCACGTATTGCGCAGAATCGCTGTTCTGAAACACAAAGAAATTCATTTTTATTATCTCAGTTAGAATCTGGAGAAAAAATATTTTCATTTTTATCAATTATTATCGTCTAATCGGGAATTAAATTATCGATTAATACTTGCACGGTTGAGCGATATTATTTTTATGATAAACATGACGACTGTTTACTAACTGGAAAAAAAAATTCTGTAGAGGGAGATGGAGGGAATGGATTATTGAATTGATAAAGTAATGAAACACATATGGATTCCGACAATTAAAAACAATATTTTTTTAATTGCCCGCTTACAATGGAGATGCAAAAAAAATGAAGCGAGAACTGGAATAATTAAAAATTGAAAAACTAAAATAACAAACAAATTCGATAGGGTACATTTTCTATTGTGGATTAATCAGACCGTATAAAAGTGAATTACTCGATAGCGAATCCCGCGAGCTCAAATTAGTCCAATTAAACCGCTTCTCTCGCTCTTCGATCGCGTAAATGTAATATATTTCAGTGGTGTTGGTGCACCCGTCCAGCTACACACTCGCACGTTTATTTGTTATAGCAAACCTATTCCACAACTTATATACTGTCCGTGAACATATGGCACTTTGTTCTTGTTCATTTATTTATCTATTCACGTTTGCAACAATTTCAATGATTTCAGCAGTTAATTTGTCACGGCAATCAACGATTTGTTTGTGCTGAAAACAAAATTTTATTGATTTGACCAATTTTTTCCGAAAAACCTTCAATAAAAGTCATGAAACTATTTGTGTCTGAATGGTCTTCACTGTCGATATTAAAAATCGATTTTGAGAGCTGTGGAAATTTGGATCGGCCAGAAAATTTTCACCAAAATATTAATCTGTAAAGAAAAGAAATTTCTGAGAAATCAAATAGACGAAGTGCAACAATCCAGGGACAGTTAACCAATGACAGTTAAACAAATCCCGACGCTGTCTTTAATTAACAATCAAATAATTCCATTACACAAATCACATGTTTGAGATTTAATGTTTGAAGTGTGTGACAAATAATATTACCCCTAGATATTCCTCTGATTTCACTATCTCAACATCAGATGCGACATTAAATCCCGTGGTATAGAACTACACCAGCTGGAGTCCACTTAAGTTTATTCTCTCGGATTGCGGCTGTTCGCTAGGCTTGAAATTCCTAGAGACAGCGTTTATGCTGGCATGTAAGCAAAGAGACAAGGCGACACCGCGACACAATTATGGACAATTTATTCCAGTGAGTGACATTTACTGTATAGAAGCGTCTGATATGTATATATATCTTAAATACACAAATCCCTTCAGCCACTTCATTCACTTGGGTGTTGGTGTATTCATGATCATTATAGTTACATACATGTACATCCATATATTTATATACTCTCTGACACGATAAACTCGTTGACTATGTAACCTATTCCCAAATTGCACGAACACATTAGCAAAATGTAAACAAATTTTGAAGACTTTTTTATAGTGTAAATTTGGATCGTCGAATTGCATTACCACTTTTCAGTAAAAGTGTACTAAATATTTTATTCGTTGAAAAAATTCAACGAGTCTACAAAGTTATTTCTTTGAATTATTTACAATCCCTAAACATTCACAAGTGTGACATTTTCATAATTTATGGATAGCAATTTTTTTTTTCAATTCAGACTTAAAGATCTCAATCAAAATATTTCTTTCTTACGTGACTTTATTGAAACTTACTTACCCACACATTATTCTGTCATCATAAATTGTTCATTCACAATTGTAAATGGTTCTAATAATGTCAATTTATTATACATTGGAGCGTTCATTCATTTTTTCTACGAAGTAAAATGGAAATAAAAATTCACAGGGTTGTGAATTAAATTTTTTGCAATAATAATTATTAATGTTATTATCAGAGTGCATTCAGTTTTTATAGTCAGCTGTCAGACTGTCGCAATATCATTTCATTTTTGTTCATTTTGATCATTTTTTTTTCTATTTTTTTCATGCATCAGTATCTCTTCTGTGTGCGTGTGTTCATGAATAGTCCGGCAAACATCATAAACTCTAAAGGATAACGTGTCAGCTCCATTCAATGCCTCACTCGATATAAATTATATATCTAATGCTCATCGTCGAAGTGTTATAATAAAATGTGACACCACTTTCATATCTATGAATATAAAGATATAATACATTTATATGTTATTATGTGTATGTTACATGTGTTAGCAAGAGTATAAAAATTATTTTTGACATCGAATAACCACTTCAATTTTCCAGCAACTGCTTTTTCTATGTATCCCTTCTCTATGTTTTGTTCATATCTCGATGGTATTTTGAGTAAATATCACTTTGAATTCAAATTGGAGATTATTTGGAAGAGAAATGAATAAGAAGTGAAATGATATTCTACATTGACAATAAACACGTGGGTGTTCATATAAAACCGAAGCTCTTTTAAAAATATCGTAAACTATCAAACATTTTTAGAGAAGCGGTAACCATAATTTTTGTTTTTCTGTGGTAAGTTTTGTCTGTAGATTGAAAGTGCAATATAAATCACGCAGAGGTCAGTGACTCATTTGAAATATTTTAAAAGACTCAATGTAGAAATATTTGAGGTGAAATTTTATCAAGAGCGAAAGCAAAAATAAAAATAAATTACGGTGAAGTAAAGAGGAAGATATCAGTGAATCTGGGTTTTCAGTCGTAGAACTTTATGTGCGGTATTCTATGTTCACTCAAAACTAAATGTTGGCATTTCATCCCTCCATTTAGTACACAATTTCATCTTTCCTCCGATCATTTCACGCTCCCTCTCTTGCGTTTTGTTTTTTGTTTATTTTTTTTCATTCCACTCTCTATGATCATTTCAACTATGCATACACACTATGGTCGTTACTATTCTTGGAGTTGAAGTTCCAATGGCGCAACGATGCGAACATCACGTTTTGAGCATTCATGAAAATTGCTTGACAAGAGTCAAAAGTGTTCAACGACGTGTTTAGACTCCTATATAGAACATTTGCATTTTGTATATAAATAAAAATAGGTGAAATAAATCTATCAACATGCAGAATTGTGTACATTTATTGATATTATTCTACTTGACATAGATTCATTGAAAAATTCAATTAACCTACTTCTGGTTATTTGGTAGGAGTATTAACTGTAGAATAAACATTCCACTGGAAAAATTCATTTTTCATTAAATTGTTGTATATGAAATTGTGTAACAATTCAATTTCATCAATGCAGTAATTATATTAGTGTTGAATATAATTTTTCTCCAATTCTACATTTTGAATAAGTTTCATTGCGTTCGATCTCCAAATTCCAGACATCGCAATAATTGTAATCTCATTGAAATTTAATTTCGAAACATGAAATACATGATAAAATTTTTCGCTACTGAAATAAACCCAATTGAAAAACCTCCACTGAAATATTATTCTATTTATTCATTACTGTATGATACAGCAATAATTGAAATTATCAACGATTGCCAAGTATAATTGTGGCATTGAAAAAAAATCACTTGGCAACAAAACACTATTATAGAATTTATTATTAACGCGAATAATATGACGTTGCCAAATGAGTATTATTCCAATCCACAATTAGGTCTGGTAACCGTCGCAATCCACAATTTTCCCTTTATTGGAATCATACAAATAAAAATTGTCCTTGTTATCAAAATTTGCAATTCTTTCAAGAGCAAAATTTATTGCAGATTTATGCAATGTGAATTCTTTTTTTTATCTTACGCAAGTCATTTTCTGTTATTCGTGATATACAACAGAGAATGTGCGGATCAATACAGAATAACACGAGTGTGTGATGAGTTACATCGAACTTGTAGTAAAAAATTCATCATGAAACGACCAAGAGTGACTGACGAATATATTTTTGAAGCGAAAAATTTATTCACAATGGCTGCGAAAATTTTTTTTCTCTATTCTGGTCACAATTGACAGGAAATCCACGTTACGTATGTGGTCCAAGTCTTCATGATTTAATTTAATTTGGGACAGTGACCGAAGTGTGTAAGATCGAGTTAATCCTCTTCTTCCTGTGAGCTTTGCATTATACCAGTGTCAAGAATTTTGTGAACTCATTCTTGGCGCGAGTTAAGACATTTGACGAAGAAATTATCTTCGTATAAATTCTGTTTTAAAAAAACCGCTAGTTCACCAACCACCACAACATTTCACTAAATGACTTCACTTTACAACTACATCGAATTGAATTCATAATAAACTTCTTGATATGTCTTTAAAGGTCTCCAACTTTCAAACTATTTCGAGTTTAATTGTGATTTAATCCTGCTCACTGCAAACTTCAAATCCAATTATTCCATTCTTCTTTATGAGAGGATAAAGTTTTCGTGCTTGCTATGATCACATTTTTTGTTGTCTCTCATGTTTTGAGTGAAATTACGTTTCTAGAACTTTGATCAAGTTGACTTCAGGAGGTATTCACCACTGTTCTCCAAGTATTTCAATCTCAACATTTGCAGAATCTTCTAAAATTGAATACATTCACAATTCATTTCCAAATTCAAATGCAGCATTCTCTCTCCTTCAACATTGATATAAAAATAAATTCGAACACTACAAATACATAAGTGCATTCGGAAATTGAGTTTTTTCAACTGTCTTTGTTCTCTTCCGTTAGCAATTTAATGCGGTCACCATCCGAGATTGCCACTCTGTTCTCGTACATCTTTATTTCCAGTTTGTCGTGAGGACGATGCTCGGCACAGGAGAGTGTGGTGTTGAATGCAGAGGATTCAGGGGGACGTAAAGGATTTAGGGGAATGCGGTATATAATGAGTGAGGGGGATCGTAACAGGAAGAGAATACAGATGGTTGAAGGAGAGAGACAACAAGAAAGAAAGGATTGAAAAAGTCTACAACGCTTCTTCAGCCTGTACGTGCGCAAGGTAACGGAGCACGTGATGAAATTGCGAATCACATTCTCAGTGTGAGACTCATCAATGAGCCGCAATAGCGAACCCGTTCAACAATGGTGCGTCGTTTTTCCCGAATACGTGCACATCATTATTAGATAAAACGATGGATTCTCTCCTCAGCTCAATCACAATCAGAGAAATAATAAATTTCAGCCAATTAATATGCTGATGAGGAATGTTCTGATTATTTTAATTGAGTTATCCAAGTGATTATGTGATGCATCTTTCATTAGATGAATAAAAAATTCAAAAAATATCCAAATCATTCGATTTAGACTTTGAAACTGCTGTGTTAAATATAAATTTTCTTTTATGCATCAGACAAAAGTTCAATCCTAAAACTACTACTAAAAACTTCGTCCCAAAAAAAAAAACAAAATGAAACAAAAATAATTGAAAATCAATAAAAATAATGAAAGAAAAAAAAATGGCACTTTGTCTTTCATCCTTCACCTCGCACATTTTAACTCTCTTTAATTTACACTCTATACGCCAACGAGCTTTTATCGTAAAGTGTCGCTCGCTTTCTTAACGATACCGCGAGTGAGATATGGGCTTTAAATAAGCACAATGTTTGTGTTTGTAGATAGCACATGAAACTCGTGGTGTATTCTGTGTATCGTTGGGGACACTCGGCACTCTTTTGAGGTCCATACGTGGTGATATATGGTGCGACAAAACACGTCAGGACACGTGAGAGTGCTACTGGTGTAGGTAGAAAAAGTCTGAAGAGAATTCAGTTAGTGTAAAACTTCAACTTGTACATAAATATTATCTTCATTCTCTCACGATCTTATTTCTTAAACCTTTTATGGTGTTTCATTTCCGACCAGTGTATTATCCAAAATTTTTTAACAAATATTTTCTTTGTCATCTGACAAATGTCAACGCCTACTGATCGACATTTCAAAACTATTTATAAATATAATACATGGACGCGTATAGGTTACAACCAAAATATTATTCTACATGTTCCTGTCATTCCCACACCCCGGATCACATTACGTCCAATGCTGTTCCATGTGTTACAACTAATGGTCACGAATGGTTAATATTGTTGGTCAATGCAACAGCATAAACGATTCAATATTGTCGTAAAACAGATTAAATTGTGTTTGAAGTACTCATCGGTTATGGTTTCATTATGAGTGTAGAGTTTCAATATTGGATTGAACGTTTCCATAAAAATTATCGATTGTCAATATCCGTTATTGAGAAAATAAATAATTGTTGGTTGCCAAGTTTCCGATCAAGATCCTACAGCAAGCGCTGCACTGTTATTGAGCTGTTAATATCAGGAAGTGTTTATTGCCTTTAGAACTTGGAGGGTAACTGCGTAACTTTGTGGAATCTTTACTCTGATGTTGAACTAGGAAACTGGCGGGAATTCATGTTATAGTCAAATCTGTTTGATGATATTGACAATTAATTAGAAATATTGCTGTGTGATTTTGGATTATAGTGGAATTAGTTTATGATTTGCACAGATGAAAAATTGCATTGAACTTGTTTGTCATTTGATTGAGTTATTATCTATTGAGTGACAATTTCTGGAAGTAATTTTTTTCGACAAACAAAGAATTGGTAGTCATGTTGGAAAATTAACGTGTGAAATATGTTTGCAAGTGGGACGTACAAGAGAAGAAAAATGGAGACCGTGTAAATTTGCACAGATATATATATCAACATTTCCAACTGTATCCGCACAGAGGACAATTTTTCTATGGTAAGCTTCGAATTTAGGTGAAATTCCGTGTCACAGTGAGAGAAAATACTGATGGTAGTGGAAAAAAACTTCGTTGCTGTGTCTATAAATGATGAAGGATTTAGGATTTTGGTTCTACCCTCGGTAAGGATAAAAAATTTTGTCAATAAATCAGGGGGGTTTATACGATGGTTGTGGATAAATAAAGTTGAGAACGGTTATTATTATGTAATTCGTATTAGAAAGATTGATTTTCTGCAGCTTTTATTCCTCTATTGGGAGATAAATTCATAGAATCATCTTCTCTTGAACTTATCGAATAAAATTAATCCTTAAATCTTCTTATGCCACACTTATTTTATTTAATTTAATTGATCTGATGAAAATAAAATTGGAAATCTTTCACGAATCAGCGAAACCAAATTATATTAAACTAGAAATGAAGTTTCTGTCGCATTATTTCTCAATCAATCCAAATAATTCAATTCATTTATCAATATCAACAGATTTTTTCAATTTGTATCATTTCCTCCTTTATTATCCTCTCCACTTACTTTTTTTTTGTTTCACATAAGAGTCAAGAGGGCGCTCGCGCAAATTAGAGGAATTTTTCCCCGCGCAAAGTCGCATCGTGATTTATCGCTACGCTTGGATCTGTGGCACATCGCGTACAGTTTATATTTAGCGAGAACGCAATGTCCACAGCAGAAACCAGAAAGAGGGAAGGGAAACACGGAGGAGAAAAAAAGGATATAACTGCAGTCATATAGAGTAACTACACGGAGAAAATGAAAGAGAGAAACAGTAGAGGAGTATCACATGAGAGAGATGAAACTCAAGAGGGGGAAATATATTTCATTGTGTAATCTCTATGAGGAGAATGTCGCCGTCGCCCGCCCAGTGCGAATATCGCACAGACTTCTGTTAAAGCGGACGAGTGAGAGCGGGAATGTGAGAATCTTCAGTAGAAATGACAATTTTTATATATTAACATCAGTTGTCATATCTCAGTTAATATTGTTGTGTATCCTATTTTCAATTATTTATTCGTTTATTTGTTCCTTTTTTCTGGATTTTCGAGTATATCAAACTATCAATATCGCAGGTATATCTGAATAAGGACTTCACATTACTGGTAGTAATTAAATTCACAAGAAGAAAAATTCGTTATCGTTTGTTGTGCTCTCTGTCTCTATTTATCACATAATTAGAAGTTCTATAATTTTTCATTTATAATCGAAAATTGATAATGGGAATTGGATGGAAAGTGAATGAATGTTTCGAAAATTGACGAGTTGATTATGGCCTCAGCGGTGACATCGTTATTATATTTACCGTTTCATTACCTTGATCATGATGTTATTAAATAATTATCGAACAGAGGGGAAATATTGTCACAGTTGGATTGTAATATCGAATTGGGAAAATATATTATGGATCCGGATTATCTTTTGTTCTCCTTTGTTTCGGACTCGATACATGTTCGCCTTTCTGATGAAAAATATATTTTGAACGAATTTCTACGATGATTTTTGGCTGAGGAATAACAAATTGGAGTTTTGAATTTTGTGCTCTCCCGGAGGCTAATTTCAGTCGAAAATTCGACATCATGCGTTGATTATTCTGGAAAAAATTTTTGTGATAAATTAAGATCTCAACATGCTCAATAGCGATCATTATTTGTCCTACAAACACATATATAAGTGAGTATATCTGTTCATTACCAGGGAAATGCTATAAGAACCCCCTTGACAATGACCTCGAATCATTTAGGGAAATCCCTGAGACGAAAGAATTATGAGAAAAAAAAGGACAAAAAAAACAAACGGAATGACAGTAACGTGTTGGCAAATGGGAAAAGTTTAGTGCGGTCCACGTGTCGAACATGTGTATCGTTTTTGAAAAAATGGATGAACGAAAAAGAATGAGAAAAAGATAGCGAGAAAGGAGGGAAAAAAAGATCTCCTCAAGTGAAATCAACGTGGGGGTAAATATTGAAAAGGATCATAAAAAATGGAGTAAAAAGGAGAGAGTTGAAGAAAATGAAAACAGAAGAATATTGAATTTGTTAAATCAAACGATATTTCATCTTCACACTCACAATTTGCGAATTTAATTTAATCTTTGCTTTTTCACGTGCTCTATAGACGCTCTCGTAAATAATATCAGAGTAATATCGCACACACACAATTCATCTCGTGTCCTCCTGTTTATTATCGTCAACGCTTGAATATTTATTTGCCACTCGTCGGGGGCCTACTTCACTCCACGTTAATCCCATCGGACCCCCGCTCGCGCGCGACGGCACGAGACATTGCGAGCTCGAGAATTTCGGTGAGTGCGGTATTATGTTTACACGAACCTGTCGTCCATGTCGAGCTGTCGGAAGCCGACAAATGAAGAGATTCATCTCGTGTCACTTTTACTTGCGAAACTGAACTCTCTCTCTCTCTCTCTCTCTCTCTCTCTCTCTCTCTCTCTCTCTCTCTCTCTCTCTCTCTCTCTCACACACACACACACACATTCTCTCTCACTTCCTCTCTTGTTGCAACTT
>JABMBR010004897.1:0-20038 GCA_018881525.1 Meteorus sp. PSUC_FEM 10030008
GAGATCTTAGCATATCCTATTGCATATAATGAATGTGTTCAACCATAACATATATTGGGAGATATATGAATATATAGTATATGTTCAGTCAGCACTGCTCAGAACTTAGTAAACCTGAACGAGCCCAATATCTACGGATTTTTTCATTCGCTTTCCCTATAGAAAAATATTCTTCAATATATTTTATAAATGAAGCTCATGATAATGCGAATTCATCGCAATCAACGATATAATTTTTGATGTATGAATAGCCAAAAAGCATGAAAATTGTCAGAACAGGACCCCCAAGCTGGAATGAACAAGTCAATTGCACAGTATACCCTGTCCGACATGGATGTGCACACATTCAACGGAGTTATATGTACTATATGGCATGCAGGGGGTACGCCTGTGTCGCCCCTGCATAGATTCAATCTCAAACCCAGACTATTCTCACATGTTTTACTTGAAAATTCGAAATTTCCCGATGATCATTTCAATTTCTCTATCTGATAAATATTGATGACAATTCCTACATTGTCATAAATCTTTAATATTTGTTCGACTAAGTTATTATAGAGTTCAATTTTTATGTCAAAGTAAGAACATTGGATGTAACAAAGTGTGAGTGATCGATATGATGGGGGCGCTGGGTTCGAGATTGTCGCCGGGAAGCCGTATGCGCATGTCACTTTACTTGGCCGATCTCTTTCTGTCGTGGCATCTGGAGGTGAGTGGTTGTGCGTGTCTTTCTCGCAGAAAGATAATCTCAATATTAAAGTATCCAAAAGTTGGCATCCGACATTAGATATCGAATATAATACATCTCGAAATATTGGGTTATTGTGTTGTGACAACAGTTCGCGAGAAAATTGTACAATATACGGTGAAATTAATTTTTACAAGTTCAACGCGTGGTCGGTATACTGTACCGGCTGCTCGTTAATGTGCTCTCTAATGGGAGACCATTATTGTTCATTGTTTAAGCTCAATTACCAATACTATGCCGTCGTCTATAGTTTCACTTTCTTCTCTCAACGAATATATGGTCAATTGTTCTCGACCTAACTAAAATAGTTAATTATGCGTGAACCAGCAATCGTAGAGTATGAAAACGAGAAGTTGGGACTGACCGGATGCAGTATGGCTGCCAATTGACACACGAATGGGATTTCTTCCAATCGCCGAGTTTTGCACGCATATATGAATCAGTTTTCGAAGTGTCCTCGGGAGTTTATTATTCGAGTGTTTGTTGATTGAATATGCATCACTGAATTCGATACATCTTCGTTATTCAAAATTTTTATCCTTTATTCTTCGTCTGATTGTTCTGAGCGTGCATTTCATATGGACATCTCTTGATATTCCGCCAATTATGAAATTGAATATCGATGACGTTCCGATTTTTATTTGTTCGTGACTTGTGCACTCGAGTGTCTCTGGAAATAGGCATTATCTACTTGGGATTACAGCGGAGGGGATATCAGTGATAATGATGATTAAATAATTAATATCTCGTATTTATAATGTGGCAATTATCATTCACTTGAATTCACAATTCAGTTTTGAGTTCATGAATTGATCAAGATGATGTGCAATAGTAGTATATAGAATACGTGGCAATTATTACCTCAAATTAACCTTGTATTCAAACAAATTCCCGTCCTGATTCTTACAATGACTTTGGATCATCTGCAGTTGTGTATTGCAACATTCTTTGTCATTTTGTGTAACAATGGGTTTACGCGTTCAATGAGTGATATGAATGCCCCTCTAGTTGTGCGAGATATTGGAATTCCCAGAATAAGCCTCGACTTTGAGGGCATTTATTATCATTTTCTCATTTCTTGAAGAATTAGACACAGTTCGGGGTTTAATAGATTGTGAACTCAACACTGATACTTTCATGCTCCAGTGTGAATCATTAATTTCCGTTGAGTAATCAATTATCCTATCAATTCTGATTGCAATGAGCCACTTCACAGAGGTAGTCTCTTTTTTCACGTACCCAGCGTGATGGTTTAGTACGACGAGTTTCATGTAATCTTCGGGAGATAATTCCTCATCACAGTGCGCGTCATAATTATTACAGTTACATAGTCATGAACTCGGACCATACAAAATGGCTGCCGGTGCACCATTTCCGAAGGTTCTAAGCATCGCCACGTGGACGCTCTGGTAGAAGATTCCGATGCGAATATTACTTTCCTCCCTCTTTTTTGATAAACCCAATTCACTTACAAAACAAATAATGACGCAATGCATAGAGAGATTAAGACTTGACGATACATTACGCGGAACTTAATGAGATAAAAAGAGAGTCCCGTAAAGTTATATTGTCACACGCTTGAACCAGCAATCCTCTTTTGCAGTATTAAACCTAACCTTGAAATGAATTTAATGTAATCTTGTTTTTCATTTCATTTGTCTTTGCAGTTATTTTTTACCAGACTGAAAAAACCAAAAGCACACTATGGGCAAGGAAAAAATTCATATTAACATCGTCGTCATTGGACACGTCGATTCCGGCAAGTCTACGACCACTGGACATTTGATCTACAAATGCGGTGGTATCGACAAGCGTACGATCGAGAAGTTCGAGAAGGAAGCTCAAGAGGTAAAAACATCTAGGAATTTGAGTTGTTTTGCAATTGACACAATGATGAGAACATCTTTAACTTCATTCGTGGTTTCCACCAGAAAACTGTGTTGGTTTAGTGATGGCCCAAGGCGTCTGAGTGTCAATTATCATTGAAATATTTGATGATCAATGTTATATAATCATCAGGAATTACTAACAGAGTTTCAACTAAACCTCTAAAATTCTTCCAGATGGGCAAAGGTTCCTTCAAGTATGCGTGGGTACTTGACAAACTAAAGGCTGAACGTGAACGTGGTATCACCATTGATATTGCATTGTGGAAATTCGAGACTGCAAAATACTATGTTACAATTATTGACGCACCCGGACACAGAGATTTCATCAAGAACATGATTACTGGTACATCTCAAGCTGATTGTGCAGTACTCATTGTTGCTGCTGGTACTGGTGAATTCGAGGCTGGTATTTCCAAGAACGGACAGACCCGTGAGCACGCTCTTCTTGCCTTCACCCTTGGTGTCAAGCAATTGATCGTCGGTGTGAACAAGATGGATTCCACTGAACCACCATACTCCGAATCTCGTTTCGAAGAAATCAAGAAAGAAGTATCTTCGTACATCAAGAAGATTGGTTACAATCCAGCAGCAGTTGCCTTCGTTCCCATCTCAGGATGGCATGGAGACAACATGTTGGAGCAATCCACTAAAATGCCATGGTTCAAGGGATGGAAAGTTGAGCGTAAAGATGGCAACGCTGAAGGTAAATGCCTGATCGAAGCCCTCGATGCAATCTTACCACCATCCAGACCTACCGACAAGGCTCTCCGTCTTCCCCTTCAGGTAAGAATTTAACTTCCAGCAGGAATAAATAATTCATATACCAATATTTCTTCTCATTCCAATATATTCATATGATGATAACCTATACACTTCATTCGCGGTTTCCACCGGAGAATCTTCGGATTCGGTGATGGCTGAAGACGTCTGACTCAAGAATGTTGAAATACATTTGAATTGATCTGGTTGGTATAGGTGATATTAGTACAAAGCATTCTGAATTCTCCCCCTTTCAGGACGTTTACAAGATTGGTGGTATTGGAACAGTACCAGTGGGTCGTGTTGAGACTGGTGTGTTGAAACCCGGTATGGTGGTTACATTTGCACCAGCTGGTCTTACAACTGAAGTTAAGTCCGTTGAAATGCACCACGAAGCACTCGTAGAAGCTGTTCCCGGAGACAACGTTGGTTTCAACGTCAAGAACGTTTCAGTCAAGGAATTGCGTCGTGGTTATGTTGCCGGAGACTCAAAGAGCAACCCACCTAAGGGTGCTGCTGACTTCACTGCTCAGGCGAGTGAACGATTGATTCATTATTTCAAATATCTATGGTATAATTGACATTGTGATGAGAACATTTTCAATTTCATTCGTGGTTTCCACCAGAAAACCAAGTGGTTTATTGATGGCAGGAAGCGTCTGAATGTCAATTATATTAAAAATTATATCATTCTAGAACAGATTGAAAGCTAAATCTTGATCCAGGAAAAATAGAAAATGTAATAAATGTTTTATTTGCCTTTGCAGGTTATCGTATTGAACCACCCTGGACAGATCAGTAACGGTTATACGCCTGTGTTGGATTGTCACACTGCTCACATCGCTTGTAAATTCGCCGAGATCAAGGAAAAGTGCGACCGTCGTACAGGAAAAACCACCGAGGAAAACCCCAAGGCTATCAAGTCTGGAGATGCAGCTATTGTCAATTTGGTGCCAACCAAACCAATGTGTGTGGAAGCTTTCCAAGAGTTCCCACCCCTTGGTCGTTTCGCTGTTCGTGACATGCGTCAAACGGTAGCTGTCGGTGTTATCAAGGCCGTATCATTCAAGGACGCCACCGGAAAGGTCACCAAGGCTGCCGAGAAAGCCCAGAAGAAGAAATAACCAGTTTCCGCGCAATTGAGCCGCCGGGTGGATGCCGGCATATAGTAGCACACGTAATTTGTCGTCTTTCTTTGGTCAACTCGAGCGACGAATGGGAGGCATCTATGTTATGCAGCACGTCGACAACCGCTTATTGCGGAAAATTACATAAATTGGACAATTTAAGGACTACGAATAGAGAGGCTAATAATGAATCACGACGACTCAGTGTCACTCTACAATTTAGAGACACTACTGAATTGCTGTGTTTTTTTACTGGTCAATTGATTCATCTCTCGAAACGCTTGCGCCGACACTTTTTTCACCGGAAGGAATTTCGGAGGAAAGGAGTAACGGAGTTGAGTTTCGAAGTCGAGTTTTCTTGTCGCTTATTTTCGGTTTGTTATTTTTATAAAATAATCTCCCTGACTGCGCGTGAGTGGTGTGAAGATTGAATACAAACTACACGAGCTATTATATACACCTGTTTCACAAGTACATGAACATCATAATTTAGCTCGGCTTAATTATATTTTCTAATTATTATACGGAAATAAATCCTATATCTGCGATACTCGACAAACATTTCATGATTATTTTATTTTCAATTTACCATTCATTACACACTTCATTTTCTCAATATTTTGCTCCGATTTCAAATTACTTGAGAACTCAATTACGTAATGCTTCCATACTGAAGTATCATCCTCTTTTATCCTTGAAAGTTGTTTCTATCATTTCATTCAATACCCCATTCGATAACAAATACCTATATCGATTTTATATATTGCTAATAATACGGAGGAACAGGAATAACGTTCAATCTCCCTGACGAACAATTGTGACGGTATGCTGTATATATATTATAAAAGAACAAAGGAAATCAATGGTGATACTGGAAACGAATAAAGTCCACTAATTATGGATTTAAAAATGATTGATAAATGGCATTTCATTGAATCTAGTAATAATCCCCAAATATATTCCTCATCGGCGTCAACACAAGTTAATAAACTCTTCCGACTATATACCAGATCAGCTGATATTTGCATTCAAAATGGCGGCAATCAGGTGCGTGCTGTCCACTACATCCCGGCTAATTAATCCTTTCTTCTCTGCATACAATGTAAGTAATGATTGTATGGAATACAAATGACTACTCGCAACCATTTTCATATGAACCACAAAAAAGGACAAATTAATTGGCATTCTATTGTTGTATTACATACCTAACCTCTGTTTTGCATTTGTGTGTAGCTACAACAGGTTCGAACCAGATATGTTGACTGTTGGATGATCAGAGATGCGAAGCGACGGAAGGCTTGTGGAGAATTCGCGACACAACGTACTCGTCTTATGGCAATGAAAAGAAACAATATTCTTCCACCCGAAATCAGAGTGAGTATTATGCACATCAAATCATCTGTCATTTGATGGTGTACAATCAGTAGACTTGAGCTAGGCTTTATGTTTTGGGAGTAATATTTCATGGATAGTGACATAAATTTAGACATGGAGTGATCGAATTTTGATCTGACAGATATCTGTGATATTCCATTTTTTGTTTGACAGAGTATTGCTGACAAAGCAATGTTAGAGGATGTACCCAGAATATCATCGCTGGCACAAATTACTTGGAGATGTGTGCTAACATCTCGTTCACGGGGCAACGTTATTCGATGGAGTTTATCAAGATTCGTATTCAGGAATATGGTAGATTACAATAAAATGGCTGGGGTGCAGCGTGCTATGTGGTAATATACTGAGCGGGAAGAAAATTGAGAGAGGTGTCAGAAGAGATATACAAAAATAAAATGACCGTAGATACAAGCTCTTCTGTATTACATAATCATTTATGGATATTACTCATCATATTGGAAGGATATATTAAATATTGGCCGCATTATTGTTTGTATACCTCTGGATATACATATTTAATGAGGTGCAACACGCATTTCATGGCGCAGGTGCATATCTTGTGGGATTCTGCTCCCACATCCTAGCAGTATAATTTCGAAGCCAGGAGGGTGAAGTTCGTTGGCTACGAAAAATGGTAGTAACGTTTATTTTTCACTGTTTTATACAACAGTAAATATTGAATGGGAATAAGTTTTGATTACGATTCATCTACTCCACACCTTAAAATAACAGAGGAGCACTAACAGGTGATCGCAAGTGAATATCAACCATTCGGACGTGATGAATCGCACTGATATGGAGAAACAATTTGACACTAGAATTATGCTTTTGTAGTACTCTTTTTATCTTCATATATCCATTTTATTCCTCCGTGAATGAATCATGCTATAACGCATTGAAACGATCTTCGACACATTGTATATTACGTTATTTCCATGTTAAGGGATATTGTGCTTCACGGTGAACATATTCGTCAATGTCAATGTGACATCAGACCCCATGTCATCGTGAATCTTCATGATTAATTCGCATACTTGATATTGTCGGCATCTACTCTACATTCCAACGTTAATTCGTTGATGTGCTACGGGAGATATTATTCTTTCATGCACACAGGCAATCATGTGTGTGTGGGATTCTGGCAGACGACCATAGCTGATAAAGTTTTTTTATGAGCGTTGCTATGATCGATGGCTTATTCTAGTGATTATCGTCCAGTTTTGCTCTAACGTGCGCTACAGTCATGATACTTGAGCCTGACAAGTCACCTGGAGTTGTTAGACATCAGACAAATATTTCAAGAAAAAATGCGAGTTACAAAATTTGGCCTTTCCCACGTGTCGAATCAAAAGCTAAAGTACATGACGTGGTCATGGGCCCCGTTCAACAAGTTACTTGGACAACGAGACCTATAAAGGTGCTCTCACTTTCCAATGAATCAGTGATTCGACGAAGTCTACCAAAAAGGACGGTGAGAAGAAAACATGTTGCATCAATATCATTTTCATATTTCATTTACGATAATTTTGCAGAATCCTGAGAGCTTACATCGTGCTTTGGGACCGATTTTGGTTACAGCACAATTATTCGGATTGTTACCGGTGTCCGGTGTAAACAAATCTTCGTCTCGTCATCTTTCATATCGATTATTATCAATTAGAACAGCTTACACTATAGCCACAATGATTATGCTTACTTTCATGGCTTCCTTAGCAATCGTACATATGATAAAAACTCTAAATCCGAATGTTCTAACAGTCCATGGCAAGTATACAAATTTGGCATAAGACATGGGTGTTCTACATGTGAACTCCATTCGATTCGCAGGAGGCGTCGCTGCAGCTACTGCCGGTGTGGTCTTTTATGGTAACAGTCTCTTTGGGACGCTGATTTTTTGGTGGCTTGCGCCACAATGGTTTGGTTTTCAAAAGCAATGGCGATCGCTGGAACTACAACTCGACAGGTTTTTTTTCTGACATATATTCCTCAATGCGTCATACATTTAAAATTGTTATTGACTGATGTGATAAGCTGTATGAGTATCCATAATTATGGTTTTACACATGGTATACTTTGTGGTTGTCCTACAAATTTATTGATGAATTCATAGAGTTGTTAACAATCATGGTACATTTGAACAATCCATCGTATTAATCTATGCAACAGCAAACAACCACCTCCACGGCTTCGTTGGAAATTCAGACTGATAACAATCATGGTGATGATTCCTGCACTCATAGAACATGTTATCAGTGTTGTGATTAATATACGACCTGATGGATTATCGGAGAATATGACCAATGCTACATGGCAGGATTATTTACAGCGGTATGCTTTTCACTCCCATGGATTCATTCTGAGTAGCTGTGAGTTCACGCTATTTCTCGTTTTCGCTTCTCGAGCGCCATATTAAGATCGCTTTTCCACATGTTTTCCAGGTAATTATAGTGTTCCAATCGGAATTTTTTTCTTCCTCATAAGCAAAGTGGCGACTTTCACTTGGAATTTCACAGATTTATTCGTAATGCTCATATCAACTGCGCTAGCGGAGCGATACAAAACACTGAATGCAATGTTATTGGAATCATCTAAATCAAACCATGCAAACGTCGACTGGGCTGAGTTCCGTCAAAATTATGCTGGTCTGAGTACATTAGTGAAACGAACTGATAAGAGTGTGTCTCCCATTATTTTGTTATCATTTGTGAACAATTTATATTTCATTTGTCTCCAACTTCTCAACGGTTTATCGTAAGCAATATGATGATTTAAACAGCTTTTTCTGGGTTTTACCAACAAGATGATATTTAGTTTTTACTCATACAGTCCGGGTGCAGATGATCTTCTTAGTACCATTTATTTTTTCGGTTCATTTGGATTTCTCGTGGGTCGAACTGTTGCTGTAACTTTGCTCGCAGCCAGAATCGATGAGCAGAGTAAAATAGCATTACCAGCAGTTTATATGTGCCCGGCAATCAAATATAATATAGAGGTTCGAATCCAATGTTCGTCAGCTAATCTAAAAATTTTTTCATGTCAATGATATTTTACTTCAACATTTAGACACAAAGACTGCAACTCCAACTTTCATCTGACGAAGTATCCCTAACAGGCCTAAGATTCTTTTCTATTACTCGGAATTTTATGCTCGCGGTAAGTTGGTTGTCATTTTGATGGACAGATATACCAATAACTTGAATTATTTACACAAAGAATATTATTCTATGATCTAGGTGGGTGGAGCAATTGTCACGTATGAAGTTGTGTTATTGCAGTTCAATGTCGCTATGAATAAATAGAAGCTACGATGGTGAAATAATTCTCCATATCCATAGCTTTCATCGAGAAATCCATGCTGTATTTGACCATAACATTCAATATTTGTTACTGTATGAGACATATATAGTGAATATTGTATTACGAATTTTTCAGAACCATGCTATATTTATTACGTATCTTCTTATTCAATAAATATTATATTTGTACGTCGATATTTGTGGTTGATTATAGATGATCATAGATCTTCGTCTCCCAGGATGCAAGTCTGCGCTCTCTAAAAAAGAAAATTGAGAATAATGCAAAAATCGATGCTAATATAGTTAAGCGGTTTCCTTTTTCTGAATCATTTTATTACACACTTCATTTATATGTGAAATTGACTATATATTCGTTAAGAGGTGAGTGGTCGTGATATGTTTATTGTGGAGACAGGAAAATGCCATTGTAGTTTCCGGGAAGAAATGCATCATTCACTTCATAATGTAAATGTGAAAAAGTTGGGAATAAACATGCGTAATGTTGTCATCCCGTTCATCTAATCTGTCTCGACATTGTGACCTAAATTGGCTGCGACGAAGTTGTAGTCATATGACTCAATGAACAATTACATTCAATGTGACAATTGTAGTGAAAAGATCGAATTTATTTTCTCATGTGCTCTCAAATTCATCGGCAAATTGTCTTGGCGAGGATTACAATTATAAATTGTCTTGTTCCAGTTCCTATCATAAAACAAACATAATTATGATGATAAAATCCGCAATAGAAGCGGTCAACACTATTACTACTCGATGCTACGAGGCGAACGGTAGGCAGAAGAGAGGTTCGTGAAGCAGAGCTGAAGAGGGCAAAAGCTAACTTCTAAATGTCTATATATCGTGAGTGTGTATCTGTGGGAATTTCGTCAGAGGGAGTGACGAAAAAAGGAGAGAGTGGGTACAAAAGTGTGACCTGATAATGTGGTCTCTGAAATGATATCATGAATAGATGTAGATTATAGTAAATGGTTCGAAATTGAATTTCTATCAATCAATTGATTATGAATTTTTCAGTGTGTAGGGAAAAAAGTTAGAAGCAGATTATAGCAGCTACTTCACCTCGGTAGCATTGATCATGTTCGAAGCGTTCACCTGTTGGACAGCGTTGAATTGTACAAGTACTAGCTCGTAAGTAACAATCGTCCCTGCAACCTAGTGACAGTAGGAGTAACGACATGTGGTAATTGCATATACATTTGTACTTCGGGATTTTGAACCGATATATACGTACTGTGAGAACGAGGCTTCTTGTAATAGAGAAGAACTTCATGCCCGTAAGTCCGATGTTGTCTGTAGTCACTTGCGTTAGGAATCTTACCACCTGTGTCCCATTTTAATGTAATGCTTTAAAACTTTTATCAGAATTTTCCGCGGGGAGTATTTTATTCTGTCAAATCAATTTATGAATCAAATTCACCTCCGTCGAATAACTTGATGAGTTGACACCATACAGTACTGGTGCAGGCAATAGTGATTCATCATGAACAGAGGCTGCTGATAATGAAACCGCAGCAGTTCTTCCCAGTAACCACGCAAATGAAAAGCATAAATAAATTGTCCTGACGACTGTTGCCATGCCGCTGTAATATTTCAATTATCACTCCATTGAGAGAAAATCAATATCAAATGCATGAGCTACATGTGACACCTACTCGAATGAATACATCAGTTGGATACAAATAAAATAGAGATTCGTTCCAAATGATAGCACTACGATTCCTGCAATATATGAATCGACAACTCTACTTAAACTTGCAAGTCTATTGAAGTCCGATCGTGCTTCAGCCCACCACCATTCCGGCATGATCTCAAAGGAAGAAGATACTTACAGAACTCCATTCATATAATTAAGTGAACATAATGAAAATGTTTCTACCTTGTCCTTCACAGAGTAAACACGATCATTCAGTTCACTGAAGTGAAAAGTTAATGCTGTACTTATTAAAATCAAAAATAAATCCATGAAATTCCATGAGAATGTACTGAGAACATTACTGCTTTGTACAATAGCACCTTTCCACAAAGCGTAAGGTGTTTTGTTGAATACTTGGGGAAATTGCGTTTTGAAGTAAATGGCAGCAATGTCATGATCACCACGCAATGCAGCGCATTCACGTGCACTCAGGTATCCTGAGGCAAGTGATAAAGTGTGCTCCACTATGAGTATAATAATATTTTAATTATATTCCATGAGAGAAGGAATTCAATTCTAAAATCAGCAACTCACACAATGCCAGTGTCATTATCGCCATTGTGATATACTTGAATCGTTTAACTAAAGACATTTTGGATCCACGACGATGCCTGGTGGTTAATTCACGTTCAACTTTCTGCCAATATGCAGCGAATTCCGGCCAGTTTGATGCCAATTTGAGGAATAGCAAACTGGTCATGCAAGATGTCGTTGAGAAGACTAGAGCAGCTGTATAGTTCATAGAAATCTTTTATAATAGGAGAGTTGAAAACTATTGTGTCTGGACGAATATTCAATCTCTTACTCATTTTCTCCGAATGGAATTTCGTAGAGAGAATACGTACAACGCTACAAAGCGTCATGCAGGAGGACAATGCTAATGAAACAGCCAAATATAGCATTTTGAAGCTCCGCCATGTGAATCTGAAAAATGATTTCATAGACTTATCAAAATGTTTGTTGAGCAGAATGAATTATTATTTGAGAAATGTATCAATGATTGACTTCAGGCCTGATGCATCAGGAGAATTTACGCCATTAACAGGAAGAACAGCAAAACATTGTGCCAGGGTGATAATCGGTTTCAATGCCACATGAAGACTATCTGACTGTTGAATATAGTTTCCGGAACTTATCGTAGGCGTTGTCACTGAAAAAGAGAAGTTGTTAGAAGATTCAATTGAATCGATTCAAAATATGCGAAGAACATACACCAATAATTGTTTTTTCTCTCACTTTTAGCTGGTAGTCGTACTGATTGCGAGATCACCCAAGTTTCCGATATTGATTCACTACTAGAACTGCTGAAAATTGGTCATCACCACTATAATTATAACGGTGTTAATACTGGCGATAAGAAAAAGAAACGATGAACTTAACACTTCCGCAATCGAAATATTAGCGGGTGGTTAAGATGTGTTAGGTGTAGGAGAAATTGTGCCAGACGAATCGGGACTGTACATGGAGACTCGCTGATATGTACGAAAACGAAAAAAATCTTCGTTACTATTGTTGAAGTGTCACATGTCATCGCAATGATAGAGGACACTTGAAGAAGTTCAATAATTGTCAGCTCGCGAAAGACTAACAGGCAGAAGCATACAATGAAAAAATCATAATTGTCATATTGATTTAGCCATATTTGTTTATTCAGATATCACTTGCTTGCTCTTCAATTCTGTAGATAGTATTGATGGAACAGTAACTTCTTCATTTATTTTGTTGTGTTTCATTGCAACTTTATAATTATAATTCCCCTACGTTATTTTCCCAACTGAACGAATTTATGTGCCAAGTTGAATGCCAACTAATGACTGATGTCCTTTCGAAAATGTCATAGAGATGGGTTGATCCAGGCCATTCAGGAAGATTATCAAGTATCCCTGTGTTCGTCTCACCTCTCTCGCAACTATGTAATCTTCACGTGTACACGCCCACATGTCATCTCGAAAATAAAAATGACGTACATGGACACCACCTGTATAAATGATAAATGATAACGCGAACCTGCGTTAGAATGAGTAATAATACAAACTCGAACGTGAACAGTATTTACCGATTAGAATCTATGTTAATATCGGACAACTAGGAGTGCTATCGCTTCTTTCGTATCACAGGACTTAATCGCGATTGACCACGCATGATGTTTGTTCGGGAAAAAATAAACGCATCAAAAGAAAAAACATTCTGATAGTTTACCGTGGAATTGAATTGTTCAATCTCAGTCATAGAAATATTTTTGGAAATCGATTTTCTATCAAGTCTATTCACTGTGTTCAATCATGTTGACAATGATATATTTTCTTTATCTCTTGACGTGCCATTCGAAGTTTCCATGATATTTGAAAACAAAAGAAATATTATTCTCCAATACTAAGAACCACATTCTATTGAAAGTTGACAATAGATTGTTACACATAAGCAAACCGTATGTCCATTAACGAGTCCATTGAATACATATCACCTGATGTGAGAGAATCCAATAACTTCGATAACATTTTCCACGTCTAGTGAGAGAGAACTCGAGAGACGCGCCGCGGTGGGTATACATTGAGTGTATTCGTGGGACTATATATCAAGAATAATAGAATTAACTCATCGTCACCTCCATAGAATGTCAAAGTTGCGCGGTGTCTATACATAACATGAAATTATATTGACATATATGTTATTCAACTAACACAACATAATAAAAAATTCAACTTATGTATTGTAAAAACATTTTCTCTCCTTTATTCGATATACTTGTCACTACAACTTTCCTTTCCTTACAATGCTCGCTTTTGAAATATTAGAAAAAATAATGTATTGATGAAGCGAGGAAACATAATCGAATATTTGTAATAGCTTGCGCAAAATTATTTCATCGTGAAATACAAATATAATACCAAGTTCGATTTGAACAAAATTTAATTGGTAATTTGATTGACTAGAATTCAATTAGTGAATCAGCACGAAGAAAATATTGGATGGATAAATAAATATAATGAAGAAATATGAGAAACCGATCGATGTAGTATAACATCGAAATGAATCATATTGGTGGCATTTCAAACGCTACCAGCCACTTGAATGTATAATTATATACCGCGTACATCTTTGTAACCACTCTGTTGATTCGATCAATACATAAAAATAGGCATTCACTCGCGTTCCTACGGGTCCATAGTCTATAAGTACTTTGTTTGAACCTGCGTTTAAAAGTCACAGGTTATATTTTTCAATTATTCGATACGCATACGCACGTGAGAAAAAAAAATCCACGAAAAATATGGATTCATAATGCTGTTAAAAATAATAACAATTTCTTTCTGATATGGACGAAATACAGATTTAAAATCATTAGAATGAACAAAGAACCATTGGTAGGCCATCCGTTTCGTTTGGTCATTTAAATGAATCTATGTAATTCATATTTACAGAACATACTATTATAAGTATACAGTACAAAACTTGTGAAATAAATAATTTAATTGTAAATGAGATTCTACGTTTGTACTAGTCTTTGCAATACGAGTTTCCATTCTCTTTCTCTTTGCCTTAATAATTAATTCGTACACAAGTCTCGTTATCTGTAGACGAAATGGAATTCATTACACAATATGACCTGAATCTCCACATATGTATAATAATTTAATGAGGTACAAAAAACTCCTGTCATCGAACTATATAGAAAGTGATAAGAGAAGAAAAGTCCCCAATAATTACAAAGAAGGAAGTGCAATTATTATGTTAGATTTTATCAAGTGAATTCTCATGCGTATTCCCTTCTCTTCTTCGCATGTCAATGAGCCATTCTTTTTCACACTTAGCCGTAAACTGGTAATTAATTGATAGAATATCACACGGATTCCGCTATATTTAGCCAATTTTTCGTCTTCAATCCTTGCGTCGACGTGTTTCCTTTCTCGCGAAGTATTCAATAAATATATATTCATGTACACGATACATTGATCTGCTAAAAAAAATATAAGACAAAACCTATGACATTTCATTAAGACCTCCTTTTCGTTCACGTGATTACTTCATTAAAGATTGGGTTGAAAATCTTATGCAACATAAACTTAATTATCATTTCCTCCCTTGTTATATGCATGAATGCAATTATATAATAGTGTGACAGTGCGCCAAATCGATCGTGGATAGTTAAATTCGAAAAAAAATCTGACCTTCAACTTAACCACGAGCGCATAAGAACACACAGACACTCACGCCTGGCGCACGTTCGATGAAGAAGTCTATCTTATACTTTTCGTTGCGCTTCCAATTTCGTTTACGTCAACCCTGCTGCGATGTAGATGGTGCGTTTTGTACCGCCATACCACTGGTACTGGGTTCATCTGGAACGGTATTGAGTAAAGTGAATGAGCAAAAGGGAAGCAAACAGACTAGTCAGAGAAATATGACTAATAATCCCATAGACTCATTACCGTGTTGAGAATCTGTAGTAAGAGCTTCAAGTCGTGATGGCAAGTCTGCTGTACCGGTATCGGCATGTTGTCCAAGAATATCAGGCATTGCATTCCTTCTGCCTGTTCTCCCAGTAGATAGAAATTCCTTAGAACCTTCTCCATTCGAAATACTCCCCGGCGTTATAGCACCGCCGTCGTTGCCGCCGCTGCTACCTTCTATTCCCTCAGCATCAATATCGGCGCGCTTTTGGGACAGCATTCTCAACACTGAAACAAGGTCGTGACAGATTGAACAACTATATTTAATTAGCACATATTAGTCATTACATGTTATATGTAAACAGCAGAGGTTTGTGTATGGGAAATTAATTTTTCGTTCTTTACTTGAAACTAAAGAAATTCGGTATTCGACCCGCAGTTTGATAAGAGATATTTTTTATCGACGTCGTTATCAAATCGATAGTACATAATTGAATTATCAAACATGAATTGTCACCCAGGAGAGATAACAATAGCGGATCAATCCAATAGAAGAAAAGTAAGGGAAAAGTGGACTTCTTTTATTTCTTAATAGAGAGTAACTTACTTTAGCCTTGAAGCAAGAAAAAATAAGGTATATATAATTCAAGATCTATAGAGAGTATGTAATGACGTTAGTGGGAAAAAAAGTGATGCGACGTAAAATGAATTGATGCGGTATAGGGATTGAGTATCCTCTTCCAATTTTTTAGGGCCTGAAATACAGAATTGCTAAGCGACACCTTGATAGAGTTTCTTTACAGCCCTTTTTTCCCAATCTCTTTTGACATCCCTCTATCAACAGAGATATGACAAGGCAATATTTTCCTTTGGATTCTATCTCTGCGCTATACAACGTTCTTGAAAATCGACTCTTCTCCCTCAACTGTTTTTTCTTCTTCTCTCGCGCTCTCAGGCTGCTAAATTTTTTCCTATCTGTGCGAACAGATTTCATACTAGAAAATACCCTGCATCAGTGATTACAGTCTGGTGGAGTGCCGGCGGAGGAACACACAGACAGTCTGGTGTTTGTCTGTTGATTAGCTGATGGAAAATTTGATCAATATTGGGTGAGATAAACAATCCATGTTCATGATTATATAAGAGAATGTGCTTCGGGTAGCAGAGAGTTTCAATCTGACACTTCAAAGCCTTGAAATCTGTTCGTATTTTTAGCCTCGTTAGGGAGATTCTGTTTCTTTTTCTTTTGTTTGTGAATAAAATTCCAAATTCCACAAACCCTCGTAATTCCGTCGACCAAAAGAGATCACAGCTTATACAAACGCGCGTGTCATTCCTATTTTTCACAGTAAAGAGGTTCTCGTACACTGTTATTGGCTTCGGATTAACATTAATTCCCATATGTACAATGTGTTATATCTGGTCGTATGAGAACGCGTGAAATATCAAGCTAGTTCTTGCATGCGGATATTTTATTATTTCATAAACTACTGCGTTAAAAGTTCCATTCACACTATCACTAATCTCTCTAAACTACATCAAGCATCATTCTCCATGCAAGTTATTGTGTATTCTCAAGTATCAGTAATGTCTGAGAATAAATTGTTGTCAGTTTTTAGAATCTTATATATTGTATATAAATGGAAGGTGTAGAAGTCCATTCATTGCTGATTGATGGACAGTGAAGAGATAAGAAGCATCACACGCTTTGCAGAACAGATGGAAGGTGTATTTTCATTGGGTGTACCTTTAGAGTCTCGGTATCGCCACCTCCGACCGCGTCTTCTCGTTCTATTGGGGGTAATAGAAACGCCATGGACTTTATTTGCCGCCGCTGCTCCATCAGCATCTAAGCGCAACAACTTCTTCTGCTTCACCTGAGTTCACCCAAATTTTTCTGTCTTTTTTTCAAACTGATGACACTATACTAATCGTAATTGATATAATATGACCTCTTATGAGCTACTCAATGACGTTTAAAATAATCTCTAATATGAAGATAGCTTATCACATCATCATTTATTATTCGCAAGTGTGCGAAGTGTAATGAAATTGTAATACGTCTTCCCTGGACATCAATTTATTCTCATACTCATACGGGAGATCACGTTGAGTGTGCTTATTTCAATTGTATATGAAATATCGCTTTGTGGATTGTTTCTTCATGCTGAAACCACCCACTATGATCAAATGAAATGAATATTATCATGTTTACTAAAAATTCAGGGCAACTACTGGACTCATGAAATTCTATAATTCCTCTACTTGCTGAATAAGCACACAGCACAGAAAAAGAAAAAAAATTCAACCCTCGAAGCACGTCCTCGGTCACAACACTTTTACTATTTTTAGTGGGTCAGGTCTTTTTCAACAACCACGTCTCTATCACGCAGCCCTTATATTTTTCTTTCTATGTAGCAATATCCAACACACAATAGCTCTGTATTCCTCTAGAAATACCAGAATAATTGCATTTCATCAGATAACAAAAATGCGATTGTGAAAAATAATATATACATACTTCAACTGTAAAATCTCCCAATATTTTCATTGTTTGACTATTACTGAAAAATGCATACATTAATTCTCATATTGTTCTAACTCTTGTCAAACCAGTGTCAGGGTGAATGTTGAAATTCAATAAACTGTCGGCGGGTGTTTTTTAACGATTTAAACAATCCTGAATCTACTTCTTATTCGATTGAGGTGATAGAATTAATTACATTCATGGATAATACATGCTTCTATTCGACAACATCACGTTCATGAAACGTCTATATCAACATATATAAATGTAAATTTAACCACCCACGAACTCGCCGTACGCGTGGATTCATAGATTGTATGACATCAAATCACTCACCATTGATAAATTCAGCACAGTGTGTGGGTGAAAATTCTCAATTGCAGTAGGAACAAGTACGAATGCCGGTGGTAGAATCACCGGTGAATTGACTTCTATGATGTCCTACGATGGAAATAATGCTGATCCAAACCATCTAATATAAGAATTGACGACGGTTATGCTCTTTTCCCGTTACAGTGCAATTTTGTGGTAATGTGAGAATGTTGGAGTAATTGGCAAGGTGTTGTATTCATTAATAGAGAAATAGTTGAAGACGTCAATACAACACTCAAACTGTATGACTTTGTTCCACGTTACTGCAAATCAGCATTTGACACATCTTGAGATTGAAGTTTTCGTTGCTGTATTAATGGATACAGGTGATGACACATGAATTTGATCACCCACGAGCACGTTGTATGTGTGGAATTATCAATTACATGATGTTTGGACACTCATTATCGTTGAAGTCATTTCACGGTGTTAAGTTTGTGATTAAACTTCAATAGGTATAGTTAGTAGTAGCGCCTACCACCGATAAAACTGCCGGTGAATTCACTCTACAATGAATAATAACAATAGTTCCAAATGAATAAAGAATTATACAAATGGATATTTATATGTGAGTGTGATTTCGTGCGCTTCTTTCCCTTCTTTGTGCAATTTTATCGTGATATCACGGCGGTGAAACAGGGTTTGCGAGTCACACACTCAGATGATACGTGCTCTAACCGAATCGATGTGACACCCGTGTTGAATAACGACGTTACTTCACGTTGCTTATAACCAGCGCAGGCACATCTTGAAATTGATGTTGTTGCCGTTGTATTGGTGTATATGACATACATATATGAATCATAACCGTGAAATTACAGTACAGTAAATCGTCTATACCGAATATTCTGCATTATGCATATGTGCGAAAAATCTTCTGACAGAGACACTAGAGTATCTCCGAATTTTCTAGTATGTTTGTCAATATTAATAATCGATGTATCGATGTGGTCGCAGCCGAGAGATCATATGTCAACTATGGCTTTTTTATATTTTTCGCTTCACTCGTTTTTGCTCGTCGTGAGTCACTGTAGAATAATTTCTGCACGCCAGATGACACCACGTTCGCCACATTGTAGCCCTCATTTGTATTATCTCTAACAATTTCTAACACCACAGCGATGTTACATTGTTTAGGCAGATTCATAAAACTCTATTGTAATTAGCTCCTCGTATATCCACATGCCTTTGTGCTCTCGAATTATTCTCGAAATTGAATTGTTGTATAGTTCACCCTTCGTCCATTTTGTGATCAGACTAACACAATCAGCTGGACGTTAGAAAAAATATGCACTCCTTTCATTTGTAATAAACACACAAACAGAAAGGCACAGACATTTTTGGGTTACCTCAGGGTAGAGACTCACCCGCGCGCGGAATTAATCGGAAGTTGCCGGTAAATAGCGACCACCACCGACAATGCACGAACTTTCTGCGCATGACTGAGGTGCTTTGGACGAATTTTTGAAATACTTTGATCTATCGACAACTGTGAGAGATAGTCGGGTTTTATAATGAAGGGTTGCAACATCGTTTAGATTTATAAACCAGCTATAACATGAATTTAAAGGAATTCACCTAGTCGTGGCGATTAAAATACTTTCCATTAATCATTTTATAAATACAACGTACATGCAGCGATTGACAAGTCCAAAGAATATTCAACATTGCTCGAATACCATCCTTCAATTTAAATATATATTGTCTATCTGTCGCAAGCTCACATTATGATGTCGCGTGTCAACAAGGTCATACTGTATATGTCACCAGAATTCTTGGTATAGCCTGAAGAACTGGTACGTATATATATATATATATAT
>JABMBR010004898.1:0-20023 GCA_018881525.1 Meteorus sp. PSUC_FEM 10030008
ATATGTATATACTTATATTAAATATTACACGGTAATTATAATGATGTAGTTACTTTTTTTAAAATAAATTTTGTGTTTATGTGGTGTCATGTATGTCGTTCATACTTTTTCTTCTCGTTCTTCTTCTCATCTTTTTTTGTTCTGTTTCTTGTTGTTCGTGATGGTACGTTCATTTATTTACATGAGAAATTAGTGAATAATAATTAAGTGAAATATTTACAATAATGTTTTGGCAAATTAAGAAAATAATGAAGACGAAAAGTAAAATTTTTCTCGTGTGTTTGTTGCAATGTGGAGAATTGTAATTTTATCATGAGTTCTTTTTTTGTATCTCGCCCTGTTTTTCTCGTGGATAATTATTGATAACGTTGAATATTTGAGTAATTCAATTGTTTGAACAGATTGCCAATATGAATTAAATGATAGAAATGAATGTTAATATGAAAATGGAATACAAGAATGAAAATTGTATGTACAAAACTAAAAATTTCATACTCGCATTCATCCATGTTCACTCATCGAAAATTTATGTTTGGATTTTTGTTCGTCGATCATTCAAGTGAGGTATTGAATTAATTATTCATCAGTTTGTTGTACCGATTTTTGTTGAATAATTTTTCTCTAATTTCAACGATTGGTTAACCATTTTTGCACCCTTATTTTTAAGGTAATGCATTCTTTCACTTGTCATACGCGATCATACATTCATAAACCAATGATAGACAATTAGAATCGGTTGTTTATGTTCACAATGACATTCAAAAAGTATTGCTTGTTTTTTTTATATATCAACACATCTCAGGATGAGATTGAGTTACGTTTAATGATATATATTCATCCCTCAATAATTTCCTTCGCATTCATACGAATTTTAATCTCAGTTTGCACATGCACATACACACGCACGAACAATTGAATAAAATGATGAGGGAAATGAAAATAAATGCAATTTTAATTGTTGGATATCAATGAACAATAACAATTCATTTTCTGAAGAAATTTTTATACGATTGAGAGTTGCTCGCGCATTTTTGTCATTTCCGTATTCACGTTATATCCCAAATGATACATCAAAGCGTACAATTAATTTGTTTTTTAAATTTAGAAAATTGCTTCGAGTCATTTTCGAAAAAATGTTTATTCCAAGTACGCATTTATGGTTTGATAATTTTCTTTTTATATTTTTAGCTTTTTCTCTCTCCCTTTGTGCGAGTTTATCGAGATGACGATTCGAAAATAAATATTTCGTACACTCTCAAAACCGTTTTGCACCAATCAAGGCAAAACTAAGAACACAAACGAAATATTCAGACAGAATTTACATTTTTTTTCTGTGTAAATTATCGCGGAATTGTTGAATTTCGGGATAATTTTATGAAAAAATTTAACGTACACTCTACAACATCCAAATTGTTGTTTATTTCTTCGAATATTTCATTCTTCTTTAGGTTTATTGGCAGCTATACACGTAAATATGTACAGCATTTCATGTCACTTTTGTATTCATCGTTCTACAATAGATAAATTATTTTCACCATCACTAATTCTGTTATCATCTCTCAATCTCTTAAATCCTCATGGACTATTACGTATTGTTGCAATTCATATTGTTTATTTATTCATTAATATTCAGTGTAAGAAATGACTCTTGGCGATGTGAACATGTCAGTGTTGGTGTGTTATTGAAAATATTCTTTTCCCTGTTTATTTCAATCAGTGAATAATTTATTTCAATATTGTGTTGTGACGTTGTATGTTAATTGCAAATAAAGATAACGAAGATGAAATTAATTGAAATAAATCAGTTCAATGTCGCATTTATATTTACTTTCTATCAAATGACTTCTTCAATTCACACACGAGTTTCACTACCTCCAACAGTTCTTAATTTCTTTCTTAATTTTACTTTTACTTATTCATGGTATTCTTATTTTTGCTTCAGACATCGATCACTTTATTTATCCACTTTAACATTTAAGTAACGTCAAATGTGCTTTGATAACACAAATCGAGATGTGACGTGACACAGAGTTTTCGCATTGCCCAGAGAGAATTCACAGTGGAGAGGGAGTTCTCTTGTATCTCTAACAACACATTTGATCACATATTTTCCTTCGACTGATTCTGTTCGTCATCAAACAACCCCTCACTTTCTTTATTTTGTTAGAACATCACACCTACCCCAGAAATTAACGCGATTTATTTACAATTCATTCTAGGACGAAGATTCAATGGATTTGTCATAAGCCTCCATTAAAGTTATTGATAGTTAAATGAATTCTCCATTTATTCTTCGTGTCTCGCATTGTCACAATGTTGAGCTTGTGTCGATTGTTAAACTTAGACCAGATGTTTCATATTTCGTTTTTATGAATTATTTCTCTTTTGTTTCTATTAAGTATAAGATTTTTTTTTCCTTTTTCGTACATATAAAAAAGCATCGCGACGATATAAATCGAACACATGACGATTAATTGCAATTGATAATATGGTTTTTCTATCTACAATTAGTCATTAATAAATTGATTAGCATTTATTTACAAAACAAAATGAAATAAAAGAAAAACAAAAATCTTTCTATACTTAACTTCAATGTCATGTTAAAAATATTTCGCAGTTATCTGCTATCTATTTTTTTTTTATTAGCGCCATCGTTTTATTTATTTCGCTCGTCTTTGCTCAGCATTTTTATTTTTTTATTATTCGGTGAATCGTTGATTATCCATTGAATTTTCCTTTATTGAGACGGACGCGTTACACAATGTTGGCAAAAGACTCTTCGTAGACGGAGAAGTCCACAAATGCGTCGTCATTTAGACCCCGTAAATGCGTGTGTATGTGTTTTTGTATTTGTTTAGATGAGTCAGAGAGAAGAACCAAAAATTTTCACCATTTACAATTTTTTTTATATTTATTGAAGCGCATTCAGAAAGGGAAAGTAAAGTCTCGTTCATTTAAATTCTTTCACGTACGGGCACAGGTAGTCACATTTTGTAAAGTTTATGCACATTTTATTTCAACCCCGTCGCAGCCATTTTTATCAGCATCATTTCCCTTATTTTCATCACTATCATCAATATTATTAATACGATAATTAATTTTTTTTTGCTTTTGCCATTTTTATAAAATAATCACCCACCGGTGTAACAAGCTTTATATCTTCATACCATTTTTTTTCGTTTTGTTTTTCATTTTTATTTTTTAATTATGCGACTAGTTTAATTTTGACACTTCACGAATCACCCATTAACTTTTTCCTTAACGTCATCATTCCTCTTGTTAATCAGTTTATGTCAAGTTGGACAAATAGATGAGGAATAAAATTGTTTATTCCATCGTTTCATTATTTTTATGGCACCATTCGTCGTGTCACATTTACACACTAATCACATTCTCACACAGTGGCTCTGGACAATTCACCGAGAGTCCATGGACAAATTTCATCATTTCTTTCATCTCTATTTCTATTTTTTTTCTTTTCGTTTCCTCACAAATATGGACGATAAAATCGTCCTGCTCAACAGAATAAACGATAAAAGATGAAAAGAAATGTGTAGAGGGAAATGTAAAACAAATAAATACACTTTAGAATTGTCTTCCTCATCACGATTCATGTCTGTGACTTCGATTCCTTCTGTTTCCACTCTTTCGTCGTTTGCGTTTTGTATCGCGAGTGAATGCAACATTCCCAGGATCATCTGCCAACTGTGGATACCTGTGAACACTGTGAATGTCTACCCCTTCATAACTATCGACAGTTCCACGTGTCAATAATTCATCTTTTTCCTCCTTTGACCAATCGCCACGGCCTTGGAAACCTGCCATGACCAATTGTTTTTCAATTTCCCATGCACGTTCAACAGCTCTTTTGTGTGCATGTTTTAATATTCGATGTCGTTCTTGTTCTGGGTCAGCTCCATATTTAATAACAACTGCAGCATCTGGATTGTGCAATCGCAATTCTTTCCAAGTTCCTGCGCCATGTTCTGTTGTTTCGTGAGTAGATACATTGAACATTCCACCAAGTCGTCGTAATTCTTCCATATCATCGCGCATTTTTAGGGCATTGTCTTTAACGAAGTAAAACACATCTTGGTCGTGAACACTAAAGTGAAGTGGTAGGAAATATGAATTGTTGAAAACTGATGTGACAACGTCCTGAACGACATTGTTAACACCATCAACAACGCTGACCAGAGCGCGTCCACCAACTCGTGAAACCAAAATACCTTCACCAAAGACAGCTCGACGATGGGCAACTCGTGGTAATAAATTCCGGGTTTTTGGCTCGAGTTTCAACAAGGGTTTAGGAACGAAATCCAGATCTGAGAATTTTTCATGGACTCGATTTACGATGCACTGGAGACCAGACATGACACCAAATTCTGGTGTTAATTGTGGTGAAGTTATCGTTGCACTTGGTTGATACACCATCGCTTTTGTATAGTCGGATCCGAGCATTGATGGTATGTCATATCCGTACAATTTCAACCAACTGGTGAGATCTGTCATGTACTCAACATTTTGTTTGAGATTGATTGGGTCGTTGTTGCGGAATCGGTAGATAAAAATGTCAGTTGGTGTTGTCAATTCGTTTGCCATTTGTTCCCAAGCTGGTGTCATCCATTGTCCAACGGTTGGATCGTAAAGACGTTTATTTAAGTAGACCAATTTGGTATTAGGATCAAATAATCCACCATGGAAATCAATTGGTAAATAAAAGTCTGGATTTGTGTCTTTGATAATTTTACCAAACGGAGTTCGACGCATTTCTTTAATCAAATTCCCATTAGTATCAAACAATGCGAGTGGTGAACCATTTTGATCAGTCGCGACATAAAATCTTTGTTCAGAAGTTTCCACAGTCATCAAGAAGTCTCGTGAATCGTAAAGAAACCGGAAAGTCTTCGCAGCTTTCGGGAAATGCACGTGAGTGATGAGATCTGGTGTTTTAGGGTTGGCATAGAAAAATTGTGTAATATTCTCTCGGTCATCATTCCATGAAACCAACCGACCACGATCATCATAATAATACCAAACTTGGAATTTTTTGTGTTCCGATGCGTGAATTAATTGACCGCGTGAGTTGTATCTGTATGAAACAAAACGAAATCAACAATTAATTAATGAAATTCTATAGAAAATGCGAATTTGCTGTAAGAATATGTACCAACCTGTATTTGTGTTCTCCTCGAATGACTACGAATCCTCGACTGTCATAAGAATTAAATTCGACATCTCCATACTGAACAACACGATCACCACTGTCATAGCCCAAAGTTATTTTCTCATTGTGCTCAGTCACTCCAATCACATTTCCATTCTCATCGTAAGCATATTGCCAATTATTGTCTGTATCAGCGACTTCTAAAACATGACCGTCAGCATTGTAAGTAATTTTGTCCCTTCTCGTCCATTCTTTCTTGGTTATCGATTCTTTTCCAATCATCAATTTCCGCATTTTAATTCTATTTCTGTCATCATAATCCAGTTCCATTCGGAATACGTCTTGCGATCGAATGTTCATCAAAATAGTTTTAACACGTCCATGATCATCATAATCAGTGATGGTGAAATATTGTTTGCTGCTGTCCTGCATTACTGATCGATTGAAACTGTTACGATATATACGCAAATCGCCAATTCCTTCAAGCACACCGAGGTTCTGGCTGTACTTCAATCTCAATTGTGGTAACTGTTTTTCATTGATATCCACTTCAATGCCAGATATTCTCGCGTTGCCATCATATTGATAACGATAACGTGCATTATCCATTCCACTTTTACTGCCAAATTTAATTTTTTCATCCTTGACAATGCCCGCATGATATTTATATTCAATTCTCATCTCAAAATTGGGTTCATTTATGTCGATACTACGGACCAAACTCGTTGTCTCTTGATAAGTATAATGAATTGATGACAAACCAGCCAGAGTTGTCTCCAATTTACCCGCATGATCATAAACATATGCAACTTTACCACTTTGATGAGGATAAACCTTTGCTAGAATTTGACCATCATCGTTGTATAGAATTTCATAGGGATGGCGATTCATTGGTGAATAATATTGGTACTTGTAAAATCCAAGTGATGTTTGTAATGAAAATGCGTGAATGTGTCCTCTTGGTGTGGTCAATGATTGAAGTGCACCGGCTTCATCATATTGAAGTAGATAATCACTTCCACGTGGCGTTGTTACTTTCAAGGGTAAACTACTGAACATGTCCTTGAATGCATAAACCATTGCAGTCCCATCGCTGTATTTGATTTCGTATAAACGACCAGCTCGATCAAAACCGTAGGTTTCACTGATGTCACCTCGGGTCCATTTTGTCAAACGACTAAAGCGATCGTATTCCAAATCAACAGCGGCGAAAATTCCATTTCGTGGTGTCCATTTTAATGGTCGCGCATCACGGTCGTATGTGACATTCAATAATTCAACACGATCATCAATGAAAACAGCGACAGTGTTCGTTTCTCGATCGTATTCTAATGACAAGAGCACATCACCATTGACTCGTAATTTTTTCCCGACTTGCGCAACTGTTTTAGAGTTGCCACGATTTTTTCCTTGGACTTTGCGTACAAAGTAACGCCATTCGAAACGATTTGCTAAATCTCCAGCTATTTCAGTTCGTTGTTTAGCTGGCACTGGATAACTTTCACCTAATAAAGGTTCAATTTCAGCTAAAATAGCATAAGGAAGTGTATCAGTACTGACTGTATGTGACCAAGCTGTCATACGACCAACCGAACCATCACCACCGACAGTTGTGCGTTGTTCAGCTTCGCCAATTTTAGTCAAAACCGATGATCCTTTAATTAACATCGAAACTGGTTTTCGATTATTCTGCCCAACTTTAACAGTTGCCCCTTTGACACTCAAATCGAATGTCAAACTGATGACTTTTCCTGTTGGTGTTACCGCACTGGTCAACCTTCCAAATTCATCATAATTATAAACGTAACTGCGTCCAGTGCTATCCAATTTTGTTTTTAATAGACCAGTTGGTCCATGGTAATCAAATGTGACGTTGTAATTATCAGGGGTGCTCAATTCGTGTAACATTTTCATACGCGACATTCGCAAACGACATTTTTGTCCTTTCGTATTCTCAATTGAATTAACTTGACTGCTGTAATCGCGCAATAAAAATACTTTATTGCCTGCTGCATCAGTGACAGTACTGAGTTTTCCATTACTGGTATTGACATTATAAGTGAACAAATAAAATGTTTCACCAGTTAAAATATTTTTCGTTGCAATATGTTGACCAAAACGATTGAACACATAAATTTCTTGTGTGTCAGGCGAATAAATTTCATATTCTCGTGCACCACTGGCGTCTGGAATGGACGCCATTACCGAACGTATTCGATAATTAGCTTGATCACCTATATGAACAACCCCATCAGCTGATACAGCAACTGCCGATATCGTATTGAATTTCGATGTGGATGCTAAATAATGATCAGCTTCAAAGCAATCACATCCACGCTCTAAGCAATTACATTTCGATTCAGCGCCAGCGAATGGTGAAATCTTTCCATCAGTTCCAATGATACGAACACGATTAATACGTTGTGAATCACTTTCGGCAATGTATAAATTGCCAGAGGGTCCAAATGCGATGCTCTGTGGCATAACAAGAGTGGCGTGAGTGGCCAATTCAGTATCAAATGTCGTTGTGGGACTTGCACAATGTAATGGACGTCCTGCAACAACTTTAACACGGCCATCAGGTGCCAATTGTAACACCATATGATCATCAATGATGTGTAGAGAATTATCGAGGGGATTTATCGCTAGCTCTGTGGGCCAGCGTAAATGAACCTCCTCAACATTTAATGTTCCCTCACATGGAATTGGTTTCCAATGTGATTTGTGCATGTGATTACCAATAACTGTTGTGATGATTCCATCTCGGTCAACCATACGGATATTTGTCCCATCAGCAAAGTACAACACATTATCAGCAGAAACTGCTACACCTTTTGGATATGCCAATTTAGCATCGCGTGCTAATGCACCATCACCACAATGAGCTTCATCGCCTGGTAAACATCTTTCACCTGAACCCACGACAGTTTCCCAGTTGTGATCAGGATCAGAATAATCATTCGTGTCACGTACACGAATAATTTGATGAGATTCCGGATCGGAAATGTACAAGACACCATCAAGAGGACTCAGTGCAATGTGATAACGATATGAGACTCGTGTGGCATTCAAACGAACGACAGTTTTGACTGTTCCATCAACGAGGATTTTTCGCACGAGATTAAAATCACCAACGAATATTGAACCATCTGGTGATGTTGCTAATGCAACTGGTGCTAAAAGTCGTTGCTTTGATGCTTGGCCATCACAATCGTAACAGTCTAGAGGTCGTTGATGTCCATCGCCCATTGTTGTGAGGATAACTCGAGGCTTATGTTTCAGATAAATATTCGAACCATCACCTTTTTGTAAAATTCCCTCATGGAAATTGTAGCGATGATGAATATCCAAATTCCACCCACCAACTTCTGATATTGACATGTCATGACCACTTAATTTCGTTGTTTGTACGTCCCAAATGATGTCTTTACAGTCACTGTATTCATAGCCAACTTTGACCATTGCTGTTGTAACACCATAAACACGTTGACGATAGACATTTAATCGATTCCATGCATAGGTGAATTTGATTATTGGGTCTGCTTCAAATGTCTTTTCAAATAATATTCCTTCAATTGTTATACGTAAATGAATTAAATTGAGTGTTTGTGGAATAGTTTCCGGTGTTAATTGCAGCTGGATTGTTGACAAATAACCAGCTGCACGTGAACTGTGATAGACCAAATTCAACCCAGTGCCAGGAATTTGCAAACTCTCCTGCACAACTTGGGATTCAGCAAGAATTGCACTTTTGTCTGGACAAGCACCTTGGAATCCATGTTTCCATGTTGCTAACACGACGGGTTTCATCAAATCGTAATCGTGTGCAGCACACGCATGTGGCATATGAATTGGTGGCTTTTCATCAACAGCGCTCATGATAATTCTGTCAATGATAACAACCTGGAAACGAGAGAATTTGGATAAAAACTGTGGATCAATATGGATGATGAATTGAGATGAATTTTAACATTAACCAACCTCATTCCATGGAACAAAAACGATGTGGGTTTGTGGTTTGAATGGTGAACGACCAAATTGAAGTGTAACTGCACCACCACCATTGACTAGGAGATCAAACCAACCATCATCCCTTGTGAGAGTAAATCCTTCAAGTGGTGTACTTGTACTAACTCGTACTCCCATCAGTCCACAGCCGAGTGATGTCACAACACGACCACGTACGACAGCAGATCGACTGATGAACAAATATTTTATTATGATAAACAGACATTGATGATGTGGATTGTTCAATGCAACTATTTTCCAAGTTTGAAGAACGATATAGAGATGAAAAACTACAATGTCTGGTTTTATTTGTGCGATAATAATTGTCACAACCTTATAACTACTGAAATAAGCAAAAATTTACTGTGGAATGATTTTTGTCATTGATAAATCAGACTATGAACAGCAAGGTTATGAATTTCATGTGTTTATTTTTCTTTTTGTTCTATTTTGCTCGTTTTCGCTCAATTTTTTAGAGACTACGAAGTACTGCTTGCTTTAGAATTATTTTATTATGAAATATTATTAGAAATTTATTTTCTTTCATTTTTCCAATGTGTTTCAAAGACGATACACGAAAAAGTGAATAAAATTCACGTGAAATCAATTCAGAATCGATGAGAACTTCGTGTTTTCATTTTATTTTCATTTATTTCTTGTTATACGTGAGAAGCGCAACATACAAAACGTCACGAGACAAACACACACTCACACACACGCACACAATGAATAAAGGAATAATTTCGAAACTATGAATAAACCATGCCACATAACGTTCACAAATAATTTTCTTTTGTCGATAACATGAAATGATAAGACAAAAAGAGCAAAGTGACATTCGAAAAGACAACAACAAAGAGGAAGACATTTATTGTTATTCATTTTTCTTCTCTTCATTATTCAACTTATGGATGAATGCAGAGATTGTGAAAATGCATTTGGCACACTCTCATATGTTCACACACCCAACTAAGTCGAAATAATTTCCTTTCTCATTTGATTTATTCATTTCTAACGACTTGACTTGGGATGCAAAAATCTATAAAACGAAAACTTTCACCTACGAAATTTCCTATCACTCAGGATTTGCATTAATTCTTACCTGGTGTTGAAGTGATTCCAGAAAACACTGATTGAGCAGCACGGATAAAACAGAGCCCAGTTAAATTATGATATTCAAAATAAAAAAGAAAAAAAATTGTGTTTATATTTGTAGTTTAACTGAAAAAGTTTATCAAGAAAGTGTGAAAGTCCTATAGAATTTCTTTCATACATAATTTCCTGCCGTTTTTCATTTTTCTATACCAAAATAAGAACACAATGAATGGAGAATCATTCACATAAATACACACAAGCTCACAGTCAGACGGACAATAAAGAGAGGAAGTAATAGACGAAGTAATGAAGAGTGAAGAAGAAAACAAAGAATGAAAGGTGTTCACTAAAATGTCATAGAGGAAGATAAAGATCAGAACATTGTTCAGGAAATTGTGCGGGACAATACTTTCGCGCCCGTACATACATACACAAACAAAAAGGATATTTATATGTTGTTAAACATATAAAATAGATTGTCAAGGATAAGATTTTGATACGGGTCACAATAGCGCACAGATATTGTCAATTTATGTATCGTCTTCATTTAATTTTCATCCTGCGTTTGTCTCAACATGAATACTTGAATTGGATGAATAAGAAAATTTTCTTATGCATGTGAATGATTAAACTTTATTTAATCATTTTGAATATCAATTGAGTTCATGGGGGGTCGAAATAATTCGTATTTCTCACCTTTCGTTGAATGTCTCCTGACGCGCATAATTTTGTAGACTTCCTTCGTCAATGAGGAATTTCATACGTTCGAAAAATGAAGCAGTGATGGCAGGTGGTTGTTTACGTAATAGAATGTCGATGGGTTTGGGAGCTGATACACAAAGTTGACTGCCACGACATGCATCATTGGCACAACATTCTGGATCAGCACAGTCGATCAGTCCATCTGGAGATTAAATTGATGATTGAACGATATGAAAAATTAATGATGGAACATCATTGGACATGATGAATCGAAGGTTTTTACCTTTGTCATTGTCTCTGCCATCGTTGCAATTTTGCTCTAATAAAACACTGCAATCTTTTCCATCCCATCCATCATAACAACGACACTCCCATTGAGCATCCACATCAACACGACATTGACCATGACCTGAACATGAATTTGGACATCCTTCCATTGTGCAATGTTTACCATTCCATCCAGTAACGCATAGACACGTCCCATTTTTGCATTGTCCATGTTCATTACAACGTGGATCGCACTGTTTCAAATTGCACAATTCACCAGACCATCCTGTCATGCAGTCACACGCATTGTCAACACAGTGGCCATGTGGTCCACAATCTAAATCGCATAATTCTGCCAATATAAAAGGGAAGAATATTCTTTAGTGAAACAAATTCGTGAACTTGATGGGGAATTTATTCTAATTATGACAAACCTTTTGAGCAATCATCGCCTGACCACATGGGTTCACAATGACAAGTTTGTGTTTCAAGGTCAAAGTTTCCATGCCCACTGCAATCAGGTAGACATTGCAATGCTTCTTTGTCCATTTGACTGCAATCAGTGCCTTTCCATCCTTTTTTGCATATACACGTTCCTTCAGCACAAAATCCATGACCAGAACAAGTTGGGTGAGGACAATCAGGTTCTTCACAAAATTTCCCCTTGTAACCTCTCACACAATTGCATTTACCATTGGTACAATGTCCATGACCATTACAGTCGGGTACTTCACACTCATCATGACGTAATGAACACTCTTTACCCTTCCATCCGGGATTACATTGACACTCGCCATTTATATATTCTCCACGTTGACTACACAACACTGGACAAACACTTTCACTGCAATCTTCACCGCCAAAGCCCGGATTACATTGACAATGACCAAGTAGACACTCGCCTTTACCACTACAACCATTTGGACAATTGTGCGTCATATCCTCGGCAATTATTGCAATGAATGCGATCTCTTGGGGATCTCCATCATCATTGTACAGTGACAAAAACCAATGACCTGGTTCCATGTAATGTGTCACTTCCTTCTTAATTGATGGCTGCTGGCGGAATAATCAAAGTTTATTATTTTATGTCAAAATTGATGTTTATAAATAGAAAATATTTGATGGATAATTCGTTGGTTGATATATGTGTTCACGTTGTGGTGGAATGGAAAGAGAATAATGATAACATATAATGACACTAACATGTGATGCACGAGTTGTTCTCGCTTTGAATCCACTCAGCACTTCCAAAAGGTCATATTGCGTGTGAGTTGGCAATGCATTTCTTCGTGCGTAAACGCCAATTGACGCGCCACGTGGTATATTATAATCGAATCGTACATATGCTGCTTCCGATTGATAAAATTGCATGTTCCAATAGCTGTAAGCAGGAATTTCTTTGCTGAGACGTTGTCCCAATCCAACTTGGGCGAAAGTTGTACCATCTGGTGGAAATGAACGTGCTGGAAATGTTCTTGCACCTGTGGAAATTTATTGATGTTAAATATTTTACCTACATGTTTTTATGGATTGGTCGTTCATTGATAAGCTGTAAGCAATTCCCGTGCAACAATTAATTTCACATGCACATTCGCGTATATCGTGGTGGGGAAAGCAACAGAAGTAAAACATGCGATGAAAATATTGAAATTTCCAATGGAATGAGAGTTATTACCTTCCAGAATGAGAATTATGGGTTCAGGTGGTAAAGGAGTAGTTGCACACCAACAATTGTCAGAGCTACTTGAAATATCTGTGTCAGTGAAGAGATTTGTGACAGTCGTGTTCATCACATCATCATCGATGTCAAAATTTTCTTCCAATTGTTTTGTAACCGATGACAAAACCGTTTCGTTGTCGAACTGGTTAGTTACTGAACCTTCATTAAAATTTGTACTTTGTTTATCACTCATCGATGTAGAATCATTTGGGAACGCGTCCCATTCATCTGAGGAGGATTCCATACATGGACAAGAACATTCACATTCACCACCAGCCCACATTGGCGGTGGTGATGCAGGTGGTTGAGGTGGTGGTGGCAACAATGAAGACTCCAACGGTTGTTCCAATGAATTAGATGATGGAATGTCATTAAATACTTGAAGATTAGCTGGACTGATGTTAATAGCAGGAATGAAATTGTTGTCAGGATTATTCGGTAATGAGACAGACAAGACATAAATTGGTTTTATGACTGATGAAAAAGTGTCCTCGGTTGATATTGTAACATTCACAAGAACACGTCGCGCATTCTCTGCTTGGAGATTATTCCCAGGAATTTCTGTAGGTTCGTCGCGGGATGATGGTGAATTCCGTAAAGAATTCGATTCTTGGGAATTAAAATTGTTCGAGGGGGGGATTCGGTTATTTATGTCATCGTTGCTGTGAAAACGACGTTCGAATTCACGTAAAAATTCTTCATCACTTCCTTCATTCATTATTACACGTAAATTATCATAAGAATTATCTCTGTAGACGAATTTGGATGGTGATTTATCAGGTTGGTTGTTTGGTTTACTTTTGGAGATTGTCGTTGTTTTTTCTTCATTCATATTGACAATTTCAATGATGTCATTGCCATAATTCGAGTAAATATCACTTGGGGAATCTTGTTGTGGCTTTTCAGATTTGTCAGGTGTTGGATATTGTTCAATGACTTCATACTCTGTCGTTGCTGATTGTGAATTAATGTCAGCGAGTTCATTGACAATTTTCATCACATTGTCATCGTTTTTTTGTTCCTCATTCACAACTGTGTAATTGACCTCCATCAACTTACCTGTTTCATTGGATTTATCATAACCAGATGAATTCAAACCGTCATCAGTGTCAATTGGCACGAATTGATCAACAAAATCATCAACATTTGACGTAACATGTGAACTTTCTTCCAATTCTTCATCAGTTTCTGTACTTGCTGAACTTGATGTTGTAGGATTCGTAGATGTTGGTGTTCTTGATGAAGTTGAGCTGTGTTCAGTTATTTCAGCATCAATTCCCGAACTATTCCCATAATCATCGGTAGAATTAGTTGTTAGAGTGATTGAAGATGATATAGAAGAGAAAACAGAAGTTTCTGTAGAACTCTCCATAAGATGAACCTCACTTGTTGAAACATATTCATCACTAAACATCCCATCATGCGTCACTTCACTAAATTCATGCAAACTTTTCTCTGATTCCACATCAACAATTTGTGAATTAAACCGGTGCCCATCACCATGCGAATTTGTGTCTCTACGTTTACGAACATGATCAATAACACTACTTTCATCTTTATATAAATCCCTACCTCCAGATGAAGGTTGACGTGGTCTACCAGGTGTTGACGTGGCTGATGTTGATGAATTTTTAACGTCTGGTAATTTTGTATCGCTGCTATCACCAACCAAGACGGTGCATCCTTTTGTACCAGCATACGACCAGTTCACTATATTGGAAGCTTTGATTAAATAAAACAGACAAAATTCATTTTAGGGAGAGGATTTTTGTTAGTTTGGGAACTTTCAACGACTACATGACAACAGATTTTAAATTTTGAGGTAAAAAATACCAATGAGAATAATTTTTTGTTGGTAATTACCAGCAACGTAAGTCAAAGCTGCAAGAAGACAAAGAGAGACCATAATAACAACAATTGCGATGAGTTTCCAGCTGCACCAATCGATGCCTTTGCGAAAATGACATCGAATGCTTTGTCTCCTCATTGGAATCATCGATGGTGCATGACCGTATGGTAAAGGTACCCTGGAGAAAGTGGAAACGATCGTTTATGTACATAAATTTAGTCATTTTTATTCGAGTGGTTATTTTGTGAATTGAATTTATGATGGATCGATGGATTTAAAGTGTAGGCATTGTGAGAGTGCGTGACTGAGTATTCTTCGTGGAGTTTCATTGATGGCTTTGAACGAGAAGTGAAGCTTTTATCTGACTGTCGGTTATTTAAACCGTTTCTAATCGAAACAGACGCCACAGATGTTGGTACTTAATGTGGAACATGTGGATAAAGACACACCATGAGCACCGTTCATATTTTCGAGTGAACGACTGATCCAATGAATGATTTAAAGTATTTTCTTTTGGTACGTTTCAAGACACTGATAAAAGTGAAACGAATGTGCATAATAAAATGGAATTTTTTCTCGGTAATGTGTGAAAGATGTGTGGGATTTCATGCAATCGCCAGTTGCTTTTCTTCACTCGACGTTACGGAACATGAATGTGGAAAAAAGGTAGAGATAAACCAGACTGAACATTCAAGTGTGGAAAATTCGTCTCGCAATTCAATTTGTTCTTTCTTTCATTTTTTGTAGTCAAAGTGGATCTGCTTTGCGTTAATTTTCAGTGGGAGTTTTCGGTTAGGAATCATTTTTTTTCGGTTTGGTTAAAGTATTTAGGGATTGGACCGCAATGTTGAGTGGTACTTTACGAATATTATGGCGTTTACATTCTCAAGTGAGAATTAAAATTCTGGTTAAGATGAAATAAAAATCATCAACAAATCTTACCTGTCCATATTGTTCTGCAATTCCACTTTTATTGGACTATTTCCCGTCGATTGATTCTTATTGTGATACTCATTCTTCGATTTCTCTGAAACAAACCACCAAACATCAAATTAAAACCCTTACAAGACCCCATTTTTACACCGAAAATCCTTCAAGAATGATTCATCAACATGAAATGAGGTTTCAGTTTGAAATTTCATCGCGTGGGGTCGATTTGTAACCACAACCATGAAAATTAAGACATATCCTGCACCCTTTTCTTCATCCTCCAACCAAATGTTTCGTCATCTTGTCAATAATTACAGAAAAGGCAGTTTAGATCCCCTCAAGAGTGAATGAGAAACGTTGAAAGATAAAGAATTGGTAAAAGGTTTCTTTTCCACCCGAAGTTCATTCACCGACACATCAACATCAGAGTTTAATTCACAGACTTCGACGTCGAACACACAGACAAACCCACCTATACATTAAAATTCACTCGTAGGGCTTTGTCTTGTAACCTTGGCAAGGAGCAAAACCATTTGCGAAGCGTCTGCTGGCGTGGGAAGTTCTCGTAATGCCCCGCTAATTGCGGGTGTCCATGCCCTGAGGTAGGGACTCGTTGCAGAGGGGTAAAAAGAAGGTAGGGGAAGAGGAAATGATGATTATGGCGTTCAAGTATAGAAATTTGTGATTGGAGCATTTACGATTTATCACGAAAGGGTTCGCCGAATATTTTTAGGAGTTTTTGAATTTTTTTGGACCTTGGGTATGAAGAGATGAATTTTTTTTTCTTCTTTTAAATTTCTATTAAAGTTAGAGAGATGTTTGAATGTGACAGAGGTCATGTGAATGAATTCTTTGTGTACTGGGTGTATTTAAAGCCAAAAGTTTGGAGTATTCGAGTGAGAATTGTTGGCAGTGACATGGAAATAACATGAGGGGTAGTAAAACGATGGGTCATTGAGTGACATAATGTACGTCAGGTCAGTGAGTCAATATAATGGTTGTGAAAATGATAAATTATATTTTTTTTTGGTACGTGAAGAAAATGAAGAAAAAAAATGAGGTAGAGGAAGCAGATGAAGATGAAGGAGACGAAAAATGAAACGTTCTCATGGCTTTTCTTGTTGACCACAGATAGTCGACCCTTAGAGGATTGCAGATGTCATTTTTGACAGTTTGGGGATGTATCATAAATATAAGGAATGAAATATTTATACAGAGAACGTTTAATTGTGATGCGATGAACAGAAGAATTTCCTCATGTAACTTATTTAATTCAATTTATTTCTCATTTTCTTTGTTTGTGAATGTCATAAATATAGAAAAATTATTTCTTGCTTTTGAAATTGAATCGACGTGGATTCTTCTTGCTCCCAGTGACAGAATAAATTTGAGATAAAAATTCTATTTGTATAATTATGCGCGGGAATTTCGTGGTAGTAGGGTTATAAACATTTATACATCCCAAGAACTTGTGTTGGAGATAAGATAAAGAGCGACTGATGGATGCGAGGAAATAAAACATGATGACCTGCGGTCTCTGTCTTGCTTTCTATTTTTCTTTTACATACGCGCATGGGAACACTAAGAAACTACTGAAATAAGATAAAAGACATAAATGGAAGCGGAGAAAAAAATAAATAAACAAAAAAAGTAAGAGAGATATGGAAAAAAAAAATTTATAGAACGAAGAAAGATCGGCGAAGTTGTTTAGAAGTCTTCATGACTCCTCCCACTCACGTCAATAATTGAGAACGGAGAACCCTCGTCAAAACTCGCCGCGGAAGTTGCGATGGTGAATTATTTAATGTTATTCAACCCCTTTAAATATTATTTAATGCAACGAACAATTTAAATTGTTCCTGGGATATTTCACAAAGGATTTTTGAGGTGTTTTTTCTTTCATTCATCTGGTTTATTCTCCTCTCTCTGTACTCTCGGGTTTGAATATATTTAATTATGGGGTTGTTACTTACTTGGTATATTGTAAAAATTTCCTGATGGTGTACGAACAAGACAGGAAGGTTCGAGTTCTGGATCACGTTCGTAATCGCTTGTTGTATGGCTCCCTGGTAATCTTCCGTTCAAACGATTCATTGTTGGATTGCGGGGTGGCACATCGGGCGGTCCCCGTGGTGCTGAACTATCCAATAAACAACCTGGACATTAGAAAAAAAATTCGTCATTATTTATTGATTGTGGATTTTGTTTTATTTGTTGCAATGGGGTTTTTGTGTCATTTTCATGAATGTCTTTATGTTTATGCGTTGAGAAATGATAAATGTTGATGATGAAATGAAGAAGAAAATGTTATTGTCATTAAATTTCACAATGTACAATTTTTTATTCCCCATTCTCATAGAAAGTGACGCAAGTTGTATAGACATTTTTTAATCCATATTATTATTTATACCTACGACATGAAAGAATAAAGAAATCTGTGGATGAAGAATTGTGAATTGCGTGGTTGAATTGTGTACAATGCCATGTACTTAATCTTAACCAGGTGAATGTCAGTTTTTTTTTTTCAAATGGTTTTCAATGAATGACGAAAAAAAAAGAAAACGGAGAATAACGAAAGGATTGGGAAGATGTTTATCACACGATGACAAAGATTTTGTGCATGGAACTCTCAGTGAATTGATACGAAGATTGAAATCATTGAGATCCTGTTTACTTCAGCATAAAAAAGTCCAAAGGAAAATTTTTCCTGTTGAAGGGTTGAGGGGGAAAAATAATAAAACGAATATTTTCGTTCAATGTAGGGAAAGAAATTTTTGCTTTCTATTGTCGTGGGGAAATTTCGATCGGGTAATAGAGAAGAGAAAAATTATTTTCGGTGTTTATTGATATGTAAAACGTGAATGAGTTCAACAGTGACTCTCCCTTGAATTTTAAACTCTCCCTAAAAGTCAAAGAACTTGAGTTATTGTATGTAAAACACTATTGTGCATACAGTCATTATACATAAAATTTTCAACAAATTCATTTTCAAATGGTTGAAGTGAGTCCAAAGAAAAATGGGCACACAAATGTAAATTCACATCTGTAAGACTCGAGGTCTATTCTGAAATGTGTTCACACTTATACACACACTGTGACATTCAAGAATGCATTCACTGTTGCTACTTGCGGCATCCCCACTACTCTACTGCAATTCGAAAGAAGCCGACACATGAAAAAAAACGTCGAGAGGAATAAAAATAAAATGAATGATTGAGAGAGATCATTTTTATATTTCATTTGTTTTCACGTAAATTTACGCAGAAGATATTTGACGAGATGAGCAACATTTAAGTTCATTATTAATAACAATTCGACCAAATGCTCTCTTTATTGTAATCCAAGGCCTCCCCATTGCTCTGATTACATCGCAATTCACTTTCATTATTCCTCAATTTTTCTCCATCTCAGGTAGACCCGTATGGAGTGTGTTTGGTTTCCATTTTGAAAACGTGTCGGCATTGAGACTCTTAAATAAAAAAAGTAAACGCGATACATTGAAAGAAAAAATAAAAAGAGAAGCGAAGAAAAATGTGCGTAAGAGAATCGACAAAAGACGAGAGATCGCGCTACGAATTATGCGCGGCTGGTTGAACATTTTACTGAATGAGGGTCCCCAATTTTTTGGAACACGTTCATTCTTGTCGCGCGGGCCTTGTTGTCGCACCCGGCTGCGTAATAGACGCGCGCACCCATTCAAAAACGTAACATAATATCTAAACGTGGCTGTTTCACTGTGGATAAAACGTGTACAAATAAATGATGCACCTTTCTCCCCTATTTTTATATTTCTTGTTGAGAAAAGAAAGATGAGAGTGGGGTGTAAGGGCCCATGTCTAATAGAATTTATTAGAGAAACTTGGCGGTGCATGAGTGGGTCCTTTGCATTTTATTTTGTTCCTTTCGTGGAAAGAAGAGGAGGGTTTGTCTCATTTCTACGATACCTCTCGACTTTTTTTCATTTTCTATCTCAATTTTTCTTTCTTTCTCCACCAATGTCACCACGGGCATTCACTTTATGGCTCTTGACATCACGCGCCCAGTTGTATAAGGCCCCGTATTTAACAAATGTGTGGTGTGTTAGGCGCTTTTATGTCGAAAATTGTCACTAAATCGATAGATGTGGACGTTCGACAATTGGTAAACGTCGGCGTTTGAAGTGGGAAATGAAAGCGAGAAGAAATTATGGAGTGGAGGGGAATAAAAAAATTTATTTCATCTTTTCTAATGGCTGCAATTGCTCTCTCACTGAATGAAAAATCTCTGAAATGATGGGGGGGGG
>JABMBR010004899.1:0-20020 GCA_018881525.1 Meteorus sp. PSUC_FEM 10030008
TGGTAAAAATATATATATAGGTATTTATATATATTCATTTTTGTCACTTATCTGTATAATCTTTACTGGCGTCCGTTTGATTCTTCCTCCGAGGCAGCAGTAATGTTATTGGTTGACTATTATCTCTATTACTCTCTTGTCTATTCTCCAAATCGCGACGCACCATTATTTTTGAACATGGCACATGATGCTCATTATTACTCCAATCAAAATTAAATACTGGCACTTCGGAATGTAGATCAGCCGAGTCTGGTGTATCAACCGGGGTTGTAGGTGTAGTAATAAAGGGACTGAGATCTTGTTGAACAACATCAGGAACTCGTTGTAATGCATCTGACCATATTGAACTTGAATTCCAATGATCAACGCTCTCACTTGTATCCAACATCATAATACCATTGGTTTTTATTGAACGTTTGTGACCTGATGTTCTCTCGGCACACGATTCACCGTAACTCACATCCAAATCGGTATACTTGGGTGATTCGCCTGCGGCAGACGAATATTGACGGTTATGAAGATAATGGACAGCTAATTTTCCCCTGTAGCCAACGCACTTTGGCATCATTCTTGCGTGTTGTTGTTGGTGATGATGATGCTGCTGTTGCTGCTGAGAATGATGATGATGATGATGGTAATGATGATGTCCAGTTAGGTCTTGGTGTTTAGTAAAATCACCAAGTGAATGTGATAGTTGATAGAGAGTCCTTCCCTCGTGTTCTGTACTATTTATCGACATGTCTACGGGTTCAATGTCCTCTTGTCTTATATCAACTTTTGTCAGTGTGGTAGTGGAACTGATGGATGCACCAGTAGTTGAAGAATATTCTGATTCAATTCGTGAACCACGATGACCCTCATTCAAGCTGTACGAGCTCAATGACGATTCTGATGGATGAATTGATGATATTAAACCAGTTGGTGTACGATTGTACGATTCGTGATACGAAATTGGTAGACTGCTTTGATTAGATGTTGGACAAATTCCATAAGTAAACTTTGTTTGTGAAGAATACTGATACAGCCATGAACTCCCACGCATCACTTCGGCTTCCTTGTCGCTGTAAATGTTGTTTTGATAGACTTTAGAAGTTGGTTTTCGTTGGATTATGGCTTGGAGTTTAGTTTAGATTATATCGTGGTTTCCAAGTATACATGTTAGCGTGTGTACGTGTACACAAAGTTTAGTTTGGCGTGTTAGTTTCGTCAGTTGTTAGTATAGAGATAAACACAACATGTATGCAGAGAAGTATATAAAGAGGAATTACCTGAGGACTTGGTTGGTACACACAATAATAGGATGCTGGCATTCTTCGGAGGTTTCCTTTACTTGAAGAACACAATGAATCCAGAACCATCTACCTGACCTGCTTTGAAGCCTCAATAATGCTGTACTCGTTCTCTCTTGATCAGACTGAATAACTGATGGAATTAATTTTAATTAAAAATCATATTCGATGATGTGAATGTTTAATAAGGTTATGTCATTACTTTATATGTGTTTAGACGCTTACCAGTTTGATGCTTGCAGTAAGCCGTTCTTATGCAATCCCAATGGAGGAGATTATACCATGAAACACCAACAAGCTCCGATCTTGTATACTCCAAGTGACTCTCTGCACTGTTGGACAAATAAAAAAAATAAAAATGTAATACAAAAATAAAAATAGAATGAACACTGGTCCTTGGAATTTTTTTTTGTTCTTGTACTTTGATCGATAAGTAACTAACAGTCTGTGTATTGTTATATAACTTTCGAGCGTTGTGAAAAGTCCTCGAAACACCGAAAGACCAACTCTTCCATTTGATGATTGCTCATCAAATAGATAAGTTTGAAATTCATTCGGTTTTTTCATGTAGTGTAATGATGTTAACAGAATAATATAAATGAGAATTTAATTTGAATTCAGTTACGTTTTATCAATGTGTAAATACTTCATGTCCATTGAGTGAATGGTCGTAAATATATTTGTTGCTCCTTGAACGACACTTTCGCGTGTCTCTGGTAAAACAACCGGTGTGCAAGATGCCAAGAATACAGATTCATTGCGGTTACACAGCGGTACAAATGGCAAATAATGGCCTTCGACTAACACTACCTAAACATGACAAATGAAATTTTATTTGAATAAAAGCAAACAGATTTTATATCTTACTTCATTCATCTATATATTCAATTCATTAATTATTTAATTGCCATTAAAAATATATAAAAAAATTTTGTGACATTTACCATTACCTTTTGATCACCAAATCGCAATTGTCTTCGTGAATTTCTTGATACATTTATACGACATAAAAATAATCTTTTGTCGTTATTTGTTATCGGACCACTTCTTGCTAGTTGATTCTGCACGACCATGTGATCCTGCTTGTCTATCACGTCGTAAACGCTATCACCATGAATCAGTAAGTCTTCCATCGAGTGCCCCAAGTATTCTGCAGCATTCTCTGATATATACAGCAATTTGCCCTGTTGGGTCATCATCATGATGAATCCAGACATGGCCTAAAACATGAAATATCAACAGCTAATAAATAATCCAATAAATATACAACAATGAAATCTCTTTCACAAACTTTTGATAAAACTCCAAATTACCTTTGAAAATCCAATATTTGGCGTTGGAATTGTCGACTCACACGGACTACTTTTCAAGGCTAAAATCATAAATATCAAATCGTAAACAAATTATTTCAACACACTAAAAATCCCTATCAAACTTCGCTTCATCCTATCTCAATGTTAGAAAGACTAAAAAAAAATGTATAAACTCAAGGATAAGAAAAAACAAATCATAAAAAATAACCCAAACAATTTTCTTTGCGAATTTTTTCACTACTTCACGAAAATAATACAACAAAAAAAGAAAGAAATAAATAAATGACTGAAATACAATGCAATGGAATTTATTTTCAGGATAAAATCGTCGTGCGGTTTTTCACGTGAAATAAACCTCAGGATTTTCAGGAAGAATGTGCAACTTGGGGGTGTAATATATATATATATATGTGTGTCTGTAGTGTATATATTTGCTGGATATCTTTCGTATATATAAGTTTCCTTGCACATGTTAAGGTATATATGTAACCATACGAGGTACATAGAGTCCCCCTTTTGCACAGGAGTATATCGAAACGTATATAGAAGAGGTATAGAAGGAATAAAGAGTATACAGAGAAGTGAATGAGAAACTGAGAAGGCGAATGAGATAGGGAAAAAATAAAAAAGGATGAAGAGAAAAAAAAAGAAAATGAAAAGGAAAAAGATACAGAGAAGTTGGAGGCTGGCGAGTGAAGACAGAGATGGAAGGAACATCAAGAGGGGGAGAGTGAGCGCCCCTGTAGGGGGAGTATGGGTTACAGGAGCGTGAGAGTGTTGTTGCAGAGGCCGAGAGGTCAGCGGATCACCCGGAACTCGCGCTTAGACTTATACTCTCTGGTGGAGAGTCGAGCGAGTCCAAGCGCGTTCTCTCCTTTTCCCTCTATCCCTTTTTATTTCTTCACTCACTTGGCCGCCTATTTCTTCCTATATACTCCTCGCCAAACGTTATACAAGACTATTTCAGATGACAGTATGTTTATAATAATTCATTAATCAACTCGGTTTCCAATATGTTTTATTGAAATTTTGTATTATTTATTTATATTGGTATTTGTTTACTCTTTATTTTTTTTTTTGCTTCTGTTTTCGTCTTCATTGTTTTCGTTGTATGTTAAAGAAAATTTGTATTTCATGTCTTTAGACATTTATGAAAATTTTCAGTTGAGGTTGATTAAACATTTTGATTGAGAATGTTGAAACGTTTGGCTCTTTATCGTTGTCATTATACGAAGTTTTAAAAATGTTTTCAAGTGATTTTGAAGGTGACTACGATGTTTCCAATGGCAATGATAAAAATTTTATGTTCTGACAGATTGGAACAGTTGTTGATTGGTTTATTTCAATAGCTGAATGTAAAAACTGACTTTAAATTGTCTTTCTTGTGTTTGCTATTTGTTGTCGTGGGTTCTAAATTCCCAATAGAATTATTGAACATGCAAAAATTCTGAGGACCAGAAAATGCTTGTGATGCTCAATATGAAGACAAACAGAACTTCATTAACCCCACATTACTCCGAATATTCATCTTTTGTATTTATCATTTTAATTCATAATCGAATTAATTAAAATCGGTTTGGATGAGGAAAAATTCTTTTTTTTAATTTGCAATAAAAGGAAAAGAAAAATTACAATGAGAATAAAAGTATAAATTATAACTGAAGATGAAAATTTTGCTTTCCACTCACTTTCCAGTTTTCATTTCCTCTCATTTCCCTCTTCAAATATGATAAAAAAAAACTATTCAAACCGACAGCATGAATACATTAATTATTCACTAAGAAAAAAGGTTAATTTTGCAAGTGAATACAACCACATGTGTATATATGAGAGAATAAAAAAAAATGAGTATAAAAACACCAGGCAAATATTTTCCTTTAATTTTCTTCATATAAATTAATGTTGAATGTTTTCATTGCTGTGATCTACGGTGGTGTAGAATTGGACGTTTTATTTAAATCTACGGAAAGCGACGAGATGGTGGAAGACAAGGTGGAGGAAGATGAGATGAAGAAGGAGGAGGAGGAGGTGAAAAAGGAGGAGAAAAGATGTTAGCTGCTAGCGAGGGGGTCGAGTACCGCAGAGACGCGACCGCGACCGTTGCCGGGAGGTCCCCCGGGTTCGAATGTTGGAAAGACGTTCTCGTGGAATGTCGGTTATAATTTCAAAGTATTAACGCCGCCGTGGCACTGCGCATTTCTTTTTTTTCCTTTTCTTTATTTTCATTTTCCTCATTTTTTTTCCCCCTTCAGCATATCAACCACCATAAACGACAGTAAAAACAGCATTGAGCACACAATTGTCATATTATTGTTTCCTTTCATATGCTCATTCATCTATTTTCGATTGTAATGAACACACCAAATTTCTTGGCGCTTCTTTTCATTGTTGTTCATTCATTAATTAACCAAAAATTCATATTTAAACTTTGTGCACCCAAACTGTTACAACAAAACGTAAATGATGAAATTTTTATATTTAATGAAGATTACCTTGCTGAAAGTAATTTGCTTTTCGTAGAAAAACACAAACAAGAGCCATGAGTTGTAGTTGCGATAGTCGCTGTCGTGTCGACGATGGCAATGGCAATAGATCACGTAGATTTGCAATCTCCGCGTTTATCAGGTCCCTCCGTAGTTTGCTGGCACCTTTCGTCGATTTGCTCGAATCTATCCTTCAAAAGCACATTTAATTGATGTCACTTCATTTTGCATTACACCACAATTTTTCTTCGAATTTTTATCACCATTCACAGCAGAACAATTTCACATATTCACACACAATTTTTCTATTAAAATATTTCTATTGAAATGAGTATTGACATTGTGATTGAATAAACTGATGAAAACATTTTCTTCTGACTATTCTTGAACTTGCAATTCAAAATTATCTTGACGACAAAATAAAACTTAAATTTTTTTGGGGATAATGTAAAATGACTTACCGATTGAACATATTTTTTCAGCCAAAAGGATGACATTAGTGTTGTTTGATAATGTTGATACGACGTCGAGCGGGACATCCGGGTCGGCGGCAGGTACTCGCGAAACTGCAGCTGCAATGTAACATCCGGGTCATAACGCGCTACTACCACTGAACACGTGGATACTGGCAAAGGCACACGTTCTCTCTCTTGGCTTAACTCTTAACTTTGTCCCCCGTAGACCATATAGTTGTTGTGTATGCTTGCTGTGTCTCCTCCCACCAACAACGGGGCACCGCGCGCGCGATTTTCGTACCCGGTAAAATAAAGAGTCGCGCGGCCTCGTGGGTACTTGTGGAGTTGAAGTGGTGGGTTGCAAACTGCAAGGCGCCCGCCAGGACGTCGTCATCGTCATCCTTCCTCATCCTTCCTCATCCTCTCACAACCCGCGCGCGCGCGCCTCTTTATTTCAATGCATTTATGTGCATACATTGGATCACATTTCTCCGATCATCCAACAAAATTATTCTTGCAAATTTTTCATCTTTCATCATTTTCGGTAAATTATTCTATTCACGTCATAGATTTAACTTCCATTTCTTTCGCTGCTGCTTTAAAATCTGGAAAATTTGTTGTCTTTTCTTTACACAATAACGTGACATGAAATTCGCAAATGGAGAAATTTATTGGTGAATAATTTCCGACTTCGCAAATTTATCGTTATCAGTTCAATGTCAGGCCTGATTCCTCTTTCCAAACAAAAAACGTTAACTTCAGACCGTGAACATTTTCCTGATTTACATTTCTGATTAATTTTTTAACCTCAAAAAAATTTCTACTACTTTGTCTAATGCATTACATCAACTCTCCTTCTCCCACGTTCTCTTTATAATAAACAGTTGACCTAATATGTAACCCAACCCAAATGAATTTATATCCAATGCCACGTAAATTTATTCCTTCATCAACCTATCATTCAATAATTCTCTATTCGATTCGCCATCAATATTCATCCTTCAACATGTTCTCATCAGCCCCAACATCATTTACTGATTTTCCGCTTGAAACGACCATCACAACACTCATCAACTCAGGCAGAAAAACATTATTAATTAACTAATAAATCTCTCCATAATTCATCATCTATAAATTCTCAATTCTATCTCAAGTTCATCATTCTTCAACATGTTGCATTACATCAACTTCAACTTCTTGAACTCCATCTTAACAGCAAACTGTTGGCCCAATGTCTTTCGTTGCTTCAACACTAAACCATTCGCCTTTCAAGTATTATTTCTCCCTTCTCTCAAACATAATTTTCTCCATCTCGCTTGGTTGCAAAGTCTATTCCAATGTTTCGTTGTCTCTCATATATATTCTTCAGTAAAGCGCGGGTGGACTTGCATCATGTACATGTTTATATCAAAGTGTATGTGCATGTGTGAGTGTGTTTATGTATGGATAAATGTAATATATATAGACGAGCAATGTCTCGAGGCATAGCTTCATACTCTTTGTGTATATGTGAGTACTGACCCACTCACTCTCTCTCAGTAGATTCGTTCGTTCTCTTTGCGAGCTATAGTAGCCTTCGCTATCGCCACCCGCGCTCGCTTCGGTCACGATCACATATACCACGAGTTTATGTGTATTTATGTATATTTGTATTTACGTGTTGTCTTGAGTGTGCTTCTGATGCTGGTCTGGACCTCACAGCTCTTTCATCGTCGTCACAACGGTGACTTGAATTCTATTTTATTTTCTATACAAATAGATAACGACATTGACGATGAGCTATTGATGTTTCCATAATTGAAACGAGATTTATTATTAATATATTCATTTTTTTGGAGGTTATGTTTAACTATTTTGGCGGAATTTTTCATATTTCGTTATTGGTTGATATGAGAGGGATGGGCTGGAACTGTGACAGATTTTGTTCCATTATTGTGATTCATTGTGAAATATTTTATTATCGTAAATGTGTTAAGAATGTTGATTTTATTTTATTCTCTATTGATATATTGGAAGAAATTTATTTGCGTTGATGGCACGTCCGCTGATAGCACTGAGTTTCTATCAGAATTACTTGTTAGTCATGAGAGAACGATGCAGACATTGAGTCATTTTATTTTTGAATTTGAAATTCACCCAGGTTTTCGTCTGAATGATCTAAGCGCAGCGCTAGGCGCCATCTTGTTGAAGTGAAAGAACGTGTTCTGGATAATTTTGAATACCTGGAATTTCCCGCGTCGGTGGATAGGAAATGTGATACAGCGCTAGTTTTTTAGCATCGCCACCAGAGCGCGCCGTTCAATGTGTGACGCCATTTTTTTGACCTGTCCTTTTCTGTTCACGATGGCGGTGAGTGTATGTCCGTTATTTGTGAAAAATCGGAAATAATCCATAAATATTATGGGAATCCGTGATGTTTTCAAAAAATCACAGTCGAAATTCGATAAACAATTAATTAATCAATGTGATTTTTGAATCCGTTGTGTATTTAAATTAGTACTCTTTTTTTGTTCACCATACAATGACAGTTGTTGAGGTTATACATTCATGTTTTTGCTCTAAAATTACGCATGTGGGAGAACCTCAAGGCTCTGGAAAATTCTTCCGAATTTGATATAATATAAAGTGTAGTTTTACAATCATCGTGAATTGAATAATAATCTGATCATTACATTTTTTGATACAGGACGCAAAGACGGCAGCGCCCGTAAAGAAAATGTCGACCAAGGAGAGGAAAGCTCCAAAGGATGCTTCCAAAAATATTATGCGTGAAGTCAAAATCCGCAAATTGTGCTTGAACATTTGCGTCGGTGAAAGTGGTGATAGACTCACGCGTGCTGCTAAAGTGTTGGAGCAGTTGACTGGACAACAGCCAGTTTTCTCCAAAGCACGGTACACTGTACGTTCCTTTGGCATCCGTCGTAACGAAAAAATTGCGGTACATTGTACAGTACGTGGAGCTAAAGCAGAAGAAATCCTCGAACGTGGATTGAAGGTACACATAGTTTACTAACATTATTACATGCACACCAAGATAATTCAATTACCCACTATAAAATTTTACTGACCATAACACGTATGTTGGTTTCAGGTCCGTGAATACGAATTGAGAAAAGAAAACTTCTCGGGTACCGGCAACTTCGGTTTTGGAATCCAAGAACATATCGATCTTGGTATCAAATACGATCCAAGTATTGGTATTTATGGATTGGACTTCTTCGTTGTGTTAGGGCGCCCCGGTAAGTCGAATAATAAAATATTCTTTTATCTCTCGACGTTCAAATATTTCAATGCACATCTCTGGTATCGTAGATGTACCTCGTTTTAAGTTATATCTACATTTCATTAGATGAAAAAAATGTGCTAGAGGATAAGCTTCATATTTGCAACTCATGCCCACATAACTTCCTGGGTGTGTTACTTAATTGGGGCGACATTTCGTTAATAATACAGATATACTTGTATGAAATAACGCGTGACATTGATTCGAGGTTTAATTGTTCTCTTTTACTCTGATAGGCTTCAACGTAGCACACCGGAGGAGAAAAACCGGCAAAGTTGGCTTCCAACACCGTCTCACGAAAGAAGATGCTATGAAATACTTCCAATCGAAGTATGATGGTATCATTTTAGCTGGCAAGAAATCGTAAAATACACTATATGTATATTAATTTTCGATATACAAAAATAATAATAACAAAGAAAAAAACCGTCATTGAGGGAGTATTTTTATTTTCGTTCAAATAAGTGCTCATTCACCCGCTGTAAATAAGACATCACTCGTACATAAATTGTGACGAATAAAAGAAATTGATTTTGTCCACAATATTATGAATGTCATTTAAAAAATGAATTACTCGAAAACATTTTTGAATAATGCTCTTCGAGTATATACTCAGCGTCATATGACGCTACATTTCTTATAAATTTTCCGAAGACATATTTTTCTCTGGTTACGAGAAGGGATGATGGTTTTTATTGAAAAAATATCAAACGAGTACCATCAACTATTGCTGTTGGCTCAAGCGCCCTCGAATTTCTCAGTGAATATATATTGGTATATATAAAGTCTCAGTATTTTGGAGGTTATTTTCCCTCTCTTCAGGATGACAGTAAGTGTAGATTTGTTTTGCAGAAATCTCTAAAAAATCAACGATTGAAATGAGTTTTCACCATCATCAGCTACAAATTCACATTCTACAATTATTTTTGACAATAATAATTCCAGTTCATTACAGTAACATTAAATTACTTTGACCATTGGCATAAGTTTGTTGGGGTTATGTCCTTCGACTGTATATGAATACGGCAAATGTTCAATCACTTCCCAAATTCGCATTCACGATTTTTCTTCTACATAGAGAGATAAGTATTTCATCCATAATTTGGGGAAGTATCGTGAGAAATTATTGGTGGAATTCATACGTTGAATAATATTTCTCTTCGTCTACGGTACATGCTCAGCTGGACACAAATCAATATGTTGTGTACTGTTTGTGAGGACAGGAACAAAATTTATAATATTCGTTTGTAGAATGACTTAATAATATCATGCACTGATAAGTCAATTGTTCCTCATAAAAAGTCGTGACATCAGTCATGTTCCCAGAATACAAAGACGGCAGTAACGGCAAAAAAGAAACCTAGTAAGAAAGAGAATGTGCGGAAGGAGCCGAAGAACGCCTCCAAAAATGTTATGCGTGAAGTTCGCATTCGCAAATTATGTTTAAATATTTGCGTGGGCGAATCCGGTGACAGGCTTACACGTGCAGCCAAAGTTTTAGAACAATTGACTGGACAACAACCAGTCTTCTCTAAAGCACGTTACACTGTCCGATCTTTTGGTATTCGACGTAATGAGAAAATTGCAGTACATTGTACGGTATGCGGTGCCAAAGCTGAAGAGATTCTTGAACGCGGATTAAAAGTGAATATCAATTAGTGACTTTAAATCAACTTTCATTCAGGACGATCACTTTTCATTAAACTGATATGATAATACCAGGTTCGAGAGTATGAATTGCGGAAGGATAATTTCAGTGGCACTGGAAACTTTGGTTTTGGGATCCAAGAACATATTGATCTTGGCATCAAGTATGATCCGAGCATCGGTATCTATGGATTAGATTTTTACGTTGTCTTGGGCCGCCCTGGTAAGTTATGTATGAACCCTGAATCCCATCTGAAAGAATTCTCATCCATTAATTTCTTCTCCCTCAGGTTTCAACGTAGCTCACAGAAGGAGAAAGACTGGTAAAGTTGGATTTCCGCATCGTCTCACAAAAGAAGATGCAATGAAATGGTTCCAGTCCAAATATGACGGAATCATATTGGCTGGGAAGAAATCGTAATACCCTGTCTGTGTATCGACTTTCGATAAATAATAAACAAAAGAACGATAGACGACAAAATCATTAAGGAAGTATCTTTATTTCTTTACAAGAACAGCCTGTATTTCCATAAACTTACAGTCACTCCATTCACAGCAAAATTATTTATACGGTAAAATCACCATTAACCCATTCCTCATTTCCTCTATCTATATAATATTCGTGTGATTTTTCAAAGGCAAAATATTTTTCCAGTCTCTCCATTATTTAATCTATAAATAATATCTCAAATAGACCTCGGGGCTCCATAATTTTCGTGAAATATATTATTTTTATAAATAAATTTCAAGACTTTTCATTATACTAAGTTGATATTTCATATGCAACACAGCCGTACTGTATTACAGATAATTAAGAAATCGATATATCAACATTATCAGTGTTTCCATCGCCAGCAACAATGACTCATTGAAGATTGTTCAATTGAATAAATATGATATTAATTATAGCCTTTCATTTTTTCGCAGAAAGAAATTATCTATCTATCTCAAAAAAATTTTTTATCTTATTATGTATTCTAAATGATGCATATCAATTAGCTACATGCAATCGACAGAATTTCCATCTAACCAGTAGTGGACGAGGATAAATTTAAGCCACAAAATCCAGCACAAAGCTCCGAATTTGACACAGGAACGTTTCTATCTTTTTTCACAAAATACAACGCAATTCAAGTGAAGAGATGATAACGAACTAGTCACACATTTTAAATATAACTCTGGAGCGTTGTGTCTTTTATAATTGAAATAGAATAACTAACAAGAAATTAGAGCAACAATGAAAAATATAAATTCATGGAAGTAATTCGAATGAAGAAAATAGAAATGAAAGATTTCCTATCACGTGTATAGTTGATTGTTGTGTAAATGTTTGTGTTTTTGTTGTAAAGTGTAATTCAAATATTTCATGTATATTCATTATTTTCAGTCCATTAAAAAGCTCTAATTGTAAAATGCAAAAAGAGAACGGTAATTGTGAATGCCACAATGAGTAATCTATAAAGTCGTTATACGAAATCATTCAATCACATGAGAAAGGCGACAACATTACTTTCGCATTGACCCATAGATTTTATCGATATTCAGTTTCTCGTTGTCAGTGAAACCAAGTATGCTCTCAATAGCACTTAAGTGGCCATGATGATTTTCTTTGTCAGTCAAAAAATAGTAGACTGCTGATTTTAAAAACTGCAAAGTTATTTCTGGATCGATGGCTCCCTGATTTCGTGACTGGACAATTCTTCTGTACATAGCCTATGAAATGAGAAACAAAGAAACGAGAAACACAGAGTCATCAATCTTAAATTATGACATGAATTAATTAAATTTGATTAATGAAGGTTTTTTCATCAGAGTACCAGGAGCACACAAAGGATTGTATAGGACAAACAACAATAAAAGCACACAGAAAATACAATGCCAAATGGTCAGGCGCAAACAAATCGTAATAAAGAGGCTGTTTCTTTCGTCTACTCAACATGTTTGATTGCATGCTCATGGCGCAACCATGTCAAATTTATATTGCAAATATTCATATTATTTCTTCGAATGGCCGTTACCAAAATTGTGATAACACAGCGCGTGCGACTGTGAATAATAAATGACCGCAGATGCGTGCACGCGCTCTAACTGAAAATGTGCACAAAATATCAGAAAAAAATTATAAACAAAAATATATGGAAACCATGAAAAAAATTTGGAAAACATGAAAAGATTCAAACTCAATTATACTGATTAATTATTAACACGTTGGAAAATGATCAAGATATACTCGCGAGAGTTTTTCTTTTGGTCTTGTTTTTCTTTCAGTCAAAATACAAACCTTACGTGTGGCAAGAACCCAGAGAGAAACAGCCTCCTGAGCGCTTAATAAACATTGGCTACGATCGGCTGAAATGTGAAGTTGTGGCAAGTAGCTTGTACCCTGGAATGTAAGCGGCGACCGAAAAAGAAGTGGTACACATTTTTTGTTAGTTGAAACTGATACAGGCATGTGACAACGAGTTGAAAAATATTAAAAAGTGATTAGTGGGAACGAAAAACTTGGTGAAAGCAATAAGGAATAAGAAAAAAATAATTAACTCTCTTATCAATGATATCCCTTCTCCTTGCTGTTATATTTCATATTGTTTACTTTCTATTTCAACCAATATGAATTAGAAAACGAGAAAAGAAAACAAAACAACCTAATATGATAAAATACTAACTTACCTTCACGTTCTCCAGTTCCGCTTGGGTAACGCTCAATTGTTGTAATAATTCCGATACCGTCACCTTTGGTGTTATATCACGAGCTTGATCAAAAATCTGCAGCGGCAAATGGAATAGTTAAAATGAATAATATGAAAGGTTTATATTAGTATAATACCTGGTCAGCGTGCTCAAGTCTCGCCGCCTCTTGTCCTTTGGCATACATTTTCAGGTACATTTGCTTATTCCTCTCTTCTTGCTCATCAAATAAAGCTTTCTGCTCAGCCAACTGAACTTTAGTACACTCCAGTTCAGTCTCTAACTCACGAACTTTCGCCTCAGCAACATCCATGGACGGACGTAACTCGCAATATCGAGTATTAACTTCCGACAGTTGATTCAACAAACTCTCCACCTGATTCAACATTCAATCAATGATTCAGATAGTTTAATTTTAACGAATGATAATGAACATTAACAGTATACTGACTTTATCATTGTGTTTTTGCTTGACGTCCTGCAGTTCATCAATATGTCTTCGATGCATTTCTTCGATTCGACTCTCATAATGATCAACAATTTTCCTCCTAGCATCGTCCGACAAATTAACTGTGGTATTAGTTTCAATCTGCGGATCCTTGGGAACATCTCTTGTTGAAGCTGCGCCGTCGACAATTGATGTGCCGACTGTCGATTCCTTAGAGTAAATTGATTCCTCTTCGAAGTGTCCTGAGTCAGCTAAAGACAATGGAAGTTCACCAACCTCAATAACAATTGTTGTACGTTTTTCATCTGGTGTATCTGGACTACGAATTTCACTCTCTTCTAGTAAATCTTTACATGGTGAATCAGGTGAAAATGGATTGTTTTCACGGACGGTTAATGCATCACTACTGTCCGTTCTCTCATCAGGACTATTCAACGATGCTTTATACAATCGTAATTCCACAACTTCCTTAGTCAGTCTCAAAATTTCCTTATCTTTATCCTCAATTTCTTTCTTAGCGTCATTCAAAAGTGTTTGGAATTTTCTAACTTGTCTAGCGGCTCGCTGGGTAGGCGTGAGATACTGTTCACTATCACCATTATGATTCGAACAGTGTACAACATATTTTCGAGAACGGCCCGACCATGTTGTGCCATTTAGAGCAAAGTGTGCGTGATCACAAGCACTGGCGGTGCTGCAAGCACTACCATAACTCTTCACGCTGTCAACGTCACTGTCGTCTATTAGATTTGCCTCATTAGTATTTGTTTTCGCCGCGTGACCCAATCGCGGCCTCGCTGGTGTCAACGACAAGCTCTGAAAGATATAAATTCAATAAATATCAATGGGCCATGGATGGAAATACGACAATATTGTAGATGACCCCATTGCAATTGAACAATACGTTTGATAATAAATTTCAAGAATAAAAGATAAATTGTGTAATTGAGTTTGATTAGCCGTATAATGTTGGCACAGTAATCAAGTCAATTAATAAAAACTCTCATGTCCTCTTTTCGATGGCGTAATTCTGCAGTCTTCATATCAAATCAACTTACCGATGGACAACTACGCGCATTTCTTCCATCGCGTATATCTGAATGATAAAAATGTGACATTTGAACGTTTCTAACCAAATGAAAAAAAGATTGCAAGAACAATTTCAGTTCTTCAACTTCTCACACTTCATTATAAAAACATTATTTCTTTTTACGTGTTTTCTGATACATTTGCACCTCGATTGAAACGCGGACGGTCTGGTACGGTTGGATATCTCGTAAACACTAAGAGGTTGAACTGCAAATACGTACACACAGGAGAGAAGCTCGTGAAAAGCGAGGTGAAACCCGAAAATGGATCTGCGCCGACGCGTGGATTATGAAAGGTCAGGGTGTTGTTACGACCTCTTCGTTGCACTCGAGAAGAGTAAGTATCTACTACCTATACTGTTTCCTTTTCTTTTGTCTTTATCTTCTAGTGGGTCGTCTTCATCTAGTGAAGTAAATGCCTTGGAAAACTGGAGCCAATTGGTGGGGTTGCGCGAGTGTTGCCCTATTCAATATTATCCAGAAGCTTTATCTACGTTAATTAAAACAGATCGTTTCGCAAGCTCTTGTCGAAGACATACACATGACAGTTTGTGTAAATATTCTTTATCTGAAAATAATAATCACATATTGCTGCGGCAACAGGTACGCAGGACTGAAGTATACTTTATCGATCGTATCCTTTCATCCTTTGTCAACGAATAATTTTTCATATATCGTTCGGATATTCAACGTCCCAGAGAGGAAATATAACAAAACTGCTCCAAACACATTGCAGAATGCACGTGGACGATGATGTCATGTGGTTGAATGAATTTCGTAAATATTTACATTACAAAACATGGAATAACTGAAGGATTTCATAATTAATAAGGAAATATTTTATCTTCGTTATTTGCACATTTCTTATTTATTATTATTGTGTATATAAAAATACTTACAAGTGAACGATGACGTGGTGAATCAAGTCCATTCTCCGTGATTGCTGGAAAAATTTCCGGCTGTTGTTGAATGATGTGGCCACCGTGACGATGGTTGTGGTGGTGATGCTGTAAAGAGGTGAATCCAAAAGAACCCGAAGTGCGTGAAGTATTCGACACGCGTTCTCCCCGTAAGCGCATGCTCGCAGAACGACGCAGAGCTGTTGGAGATGGTCGTGGTATGCGCGAATCCCCTGGCGAAAGACTATTTGTACCTGATGGAGAAATATTTGAACCTGCATTCGTCAGCATTGTTGAGTTGTTAAATGGTGAACTACTATTTAGCGGCCTGGGTGATGATGGTTGACTTTTTGGCGACGTCATTGGTGCTCTTGTTCCCGACATTGGTGGTGGTGGCGATCCTAGCTGATTGTTTCCCCCTTCATTCATCAACTTCAATGACAATGAATTTAGTCGGTTATCATTTCCTTGATGTTGAACCATTTTTTTCATCAAACTCATTCAATCTAATGGGAACGACAAAATAAAAATGATAATAATTTATATGTCAAATTATTAAATGCGTTTCAAACAGCGAATGATGAATTATTCATCGAACGAACTGTTGAATAGTATCGAAAGTTACGAAATGAATTGGATTATTAAAATACTGTATTCAATTTCAATTCATTCGCCAATGATTGGAAATCGTTTGAATGTATGGGGCTTCCCGTGTATCTCAATTGTTGTACGGAAATGAAAATCTCGAATAATTGAACTATTTCGGAGATTGTACAGGGATCGGTGATTATTGGCGATACTGATTTACATTTTTAACGACCTAGGTTACACTCTTATCTCATATTATCTCTACTCTAAGTAACAAGTCGGGACATGTATTCCAGATTTATTACATCACACGACGAAGAGTGAAAGTACCTCGCTATACATCGATACACAAACATATACCACTGCAGACCGTCTGGAGTTGGTTGTTCATACAATTATTCTACGAATTTATATAACGGTGAACAATCTAGCAGCGGATCATTGTTGGTTGATATCCAGAATCGGAGAATTCAATTTCTCGAATATTTGTTTCATGTAAAAATATACTGACAACGAAAAAACCAGATATTGGCAGATCGTTGTGGCGTTCAATTCCTATATTGCAACAGTATCGATCGTTGGCGATAAATACATGTGCTTTTTCAACCCCTTCTCACTTCGATACGTCACCGTGACCCTTCATAATGATAGTTTCAACAACATACGTGATCCGTATTAGAAAACACAACACAAATTTTATCATCATTTTCACGTGACTGTAAACAGATACAAATCAAAGTTGAATATTGTCCATGGATTATTGTTAGCTACAAATTCAATCTACAGTTATGCACATATGTTATCAAAATTCAATGTCTACTATGCAAAATAATTTTTTAACTTATCATGATGTCTGTGCGAACACTTTTCACAATGACACTCACCTACTTGACGTCACGTGATGAACAAAATTAACCGGCCTTCCACATTTTCGTACTTTATATGTACTTCAATACATTGACAGCTATTATCAGTGTTGACTGATAATACGTAAAGGACAGTAATCGTTAAAGCTATCAATATAATCGTATAAATATTATATAAATTAATTTTGTTTTAACGAACCACAACCATTGTTTTTTTTTAATAAATATTGAGTGTGAAAATTTATGAATACAAATGAATAGGATCACAAATAATTCTTCGACACGTCAATCACCATGAACGACGCGACTATAACTGCTGACGAATGGATAATACGAAAATGAGCGAGTTCCTGCGGTGTTTAAGAAAGAGAGAAAGATAATAAACGGGCACGAATATTTATATATAGATACATATAATTGTCGTGTGGTATATGGCCTTCGAGGCTTTTGACAGTAAGTTGAAAAATGGCGGAATGTCGTGTGTGGACGCAATTGTGCAGTAAATAGTTTTTTTACATCGGTTTTTTGCAATGCTTTTACTAATATCAACAGTTGAGTTTACAGATTTGCAATTTCATTCGAACTATTCATAGATGGCGTAAGATATCTTACTGCAAAACGTGTGGTGCAAATCAAATTGAGGTCAATAAAGAACTAGATGGCACTACCATAGCCGATGAACAGCTTGAAAATTTTGTTTAATTGATGTGATGGTACATTAATTAATGTTGGGTAGTAAAATAATATCTCATGCATGATGATTCATTGATTGAACATTTCCTTAATTATCTTCATTGAGCTTCCCGATTATTTGTTGCAGTTCACTTCTCTTGTTCTTTGCTGAGAATTTCACTTGTGTAAGGTCGGATCCTTCAATCTTGGAATGAAATCGCAAGTTATCAAGTAGAGTTTTCGCATTGCAGAGAACGAATATACCACAGTCATAACTATTATTCTGCTGCGGAGATGAAATTTCTTTGAAATTTCTGGGTTCCGAATGCAACAAATGTTCCATTATTTTACGTGAGAAAGCTCTCGCCTGAACCTCATTGGATCCACCGAAGGAATCAAAATGAAAACAAGTTCTTTCAGATTTTGAATAGACTAGTAGGCTCCAATGAGATCCACCAGCTTCATCGACTTTATCACAATCATTAAAAGGGAAGAAAACATAATCAGTTTTGTCGGTAATCGTTGAATTGAGAATCGCCGAATAATCGTTTGGCTCCAACATCTTCAGCAACTGCGTTAACTCTGGACTGGCAAATTTAATTTGACCACCATATTCTGCTACGATAGACTGCTCTAAGTATTCGAAGTAGAATCCAATGATAGCATCATTCAACCAGTAAGGACCATTCAGTAACATAACATCTGCATGACGGAGTAAACAGTCGTGGTAGCTCAAAACGATCTGGTCATCAAGTGTTTGGTTCATCATGATTAGTCGTCTCTTTAGTTTTCTAGGAGAGGAAAAAATGTCCTTGAATATATGTACTCACATCTATCCAAATAGTGTGTCAATCCAATCATTATACTTACAAAATCAATTTCGTTGGGATTCTCGATAAAGAGACGTCAACAACGAGTATGACATATTTTTCTAGCAGATCACAGGCAAATAAACTTCGATTTTGCTTCAACTTTGTCGATATTACATGATTCTGTTTTTATATATTGGCATTACCGATCTTCACTAATAGCGATACCGATATTACCGATACACGCTTGCAGTGGCGCTGCAAGCGCGCAGAGGCGATTACGATGTCAGGTTCCATGTTGCCGCTGCTGCTGTCCGGCTTTGTGGAATGACGTCATTGAATGTTGGTGCAAGTGGGTTTCAAGAGTGCGGTTGGTTCCCTTCAAAGTTCCCAATCATGTTTTCATGATAAAGTTGACATTCTTCATCAGCATGATACTGATGTATTAACGCGATAATAAACATTTTGTTTAAAAGTGAGGTAGAAAAAGTTACAGGTGGTGCAATTTAGATTAATTTTGGAACATTTAAGAAGAGGATTTTTGGAGGAAGACACAGGACACGAACGAGGTAAGTGCTGCTGCTGCTGTTACTACTGCTACTCGGCTAAATTATATAATGTCGTTTTCACGAATTCACGGAAAAATGCCCGAAAAGAAAAAATATAAAAAAAAAAGTGTAGGTGATATAAAGGTGATGCAGAAGCACGTAAAGAGAGGTTAAGTAACATAAATCAATCGAGAAATAAAATGTTGATGATTGATGACGGAATACTGTTAGGTGGATGGTAATGAAAGAAAGTGGTGACGGTACGTGAATTATATCATGTGATAAATAAATCTTATTTGAATAGCTAAGGTAAGTGGAAGTTATGACAAAGCGAATGAGGGAAAGAGTGGGAGCTGTTATATATGTAGACGACGCATCGATCTGCAAAATGATAGGTTATAGTCACTCCCTCTTTAACGGAATTAACATTCCAAGTCATTGGGAATTGATAATATAAATAAAATGCGAAAAAAAAACAAAAAACAAAAAAAATGTATTGAAATTTACTTTGGAATTTAGAGAAATTCGAACTATCATGTTGTTGAAAATGTTCTGAATGTGAACGCGAGATATTTCGTTGCATTTTATAAAGTTCCATTTTCGTCCAGGTTTTTTCTTCTCCCGTCGGAATTTGATCAGTTTATATATGATGGGATAGGGTGTAATTTTATCTATCAACATTTTTTACTCATTTATGTGTAACATGGTGGTTTTGAGTTAGAATTAAGTTTTTTTTTTTGAAGAATTGATGTGATCCTACTCTGAAAGTAAGAACGAAATTATTCTGATTTCGAATACATTTTCACTTCATGTATCTAATTTGGAGTTTATATTTGTTTTGTTTTTTTTTGAAGTGAATACTTCTTTGGCCGCATGAGAGTGATTTTTCAAGGTCACGTCACGACACAGTTTGAAATTTTTCGTCTCGCAAGTGAGATACAGCA
>JABMBR010004900.1:0-20017 GCA_018881525.1 Meteorus sp. PSUC_FEM 10030008
ACACATAGAACAATTGGCTATCGTGTGCGTTAATATATGTTCTAATGATATATATATATGTATATTCCAATATGGCGATAAGAAATGGTTTCCTCTGCTCTAAGAAATCGTCAACGATTAACCTCATTTCCGTTTGCCACAACAAAATCGAATAATGTACACATACACACATATATGTGTATATATTAATACTGAGAAATGGAAGTGAGAAGCAGAATTAATCATATATATTACTGAATTATTTATATACATGTTGAATTCATCGTAGTTGGAAGTTTCCTGAGGATTTTACGAGGTGACCTTCAACTGTTTGCATTGTCGTGGCTTGGTGTTGACCACTTGATGGATCTGGCTGTTATTCGTTTAACAAGAAATTCAGATTCTTTTGCATGTCTAATGGTGGTTTTCATGATAAATTGCTCTTCTTCATATCAACATTTCATTATTCAGGTATATCAACTGTGTTGAAATGCGCAGGAAAGTTCTTGAATGGTGAAACCATTCAATCTATTCATAGTGAACTGACCGTACACCTCACAATACATTTTTGATACCTTTTTTCCACTTCTTTCAAACATAACCTTTTGTATATCAATATTGTCACCACACAATGTCATTCTTTGTGAATGCCAACAAGAATGAAGAGATCAAGTGGTCAAATAAAGAATAACTCGCCGCATCTCTCCTTATAAACTTGGCATATAACACAGGGATGTGCGAGAGAATAATCTATGCTTGAACAGTTGCATGTGGAAATCTGGGATGATATTTCAAACCCTCTGCTTATCAACAGAACATTGTCTGCATCAATGAAAAATTATGCGCATATGTGGAGGAGGGAAAAGATGGAAATGAGGAGGAAATGATGTGAAGGAAGTTGGAGTTGGAGAAAGAAACGAAGCGGCCAACACAAAAAACAAACACTTGATTGTATATATATATGCATTCAAGAAAGATACGCGGGAGTATGGCGGTGTGGAACTTAAGGTAGAGGATACCGTGCTGGTTAGTGCCCCGCCCCAGCTTCAGGGTCGTCTTAATTACCGGGTGGTCCAGTTCGGAACCCCATAAATATTTCGGTACCGCGGCGGCACTCTTTCCAATGAGACCCCAAGACTCTCGAGATACGAAAACTATGAGAGAGGTAAGAGCAGAGAGGAAACGTGACAAAGAAAGAGAGAAATATTATAGAAGTGGTGGAGATGAGGATGAGTGGAAAAGAAGATGTACAGTCACTTCCATCCTCGTTGTGACTTTCACACACAGATATTATTGCTATATAATTCTATAAGATTGCTCACTCTTTCATGTATTAAACTTTTACCGACAACACCAAATAAGATATGGCGAGAGATGATGAGTTAACCAAAAATATTGTTGCGTGCTTTCATGTGTTGGTGATGGCTCCCATACTTACCATATTTCGAGTTAGCATGGCATGTGGTAAAAATTATGTGGACTTAATAGTTCACAGTAGTGGAAACAATGACCAAATGACTGCAAGTCTGCCAAAAAATATAACTTTTCTCACAATGCCGAATCAAACGACAATTCAATCATTTCATTTCTACGATGCGACCCTTCTCGAGTATGAATGATCCGTAAAAAAATTATGTGCAGATAAGGAGCTACGATAAATTTTAGAACCATCGCCATGAGCAGAAAGGATTGAGATGTTATCAGAGAACTCGGAATATTTATTTTTTATCTTGACTGTCTATTAATATACGAAGTCTAAAAATAATGGGAATGTAGACGTAACAAGGGATAATTGATGAAACATTCTATCATGAAGAACTCACATAATTTTGAACAGTCATACTTGGTAGAAGTGAACCGATTGACAACTGTTTTCATATTGAAGAAGCAGAAGTAATAGTACCAACAAAAAATACGTACGTCCATATATTAAGTTAAAATATAGAATGAGTGTGTATGATTGATCTTTATCTCTTCTTCGGCGTTATCAAAAACGAAGAGAAGAGAAAAAAAAATTAACGACTAGAACCCCATGCGCGGCACTAAAAGAGAATTAGTGATTTCTCAGTTGTATTTTTTTTATTTTTTGGTGTCTCTTTTTTCTCAGGTATATGCTGAGAAGAGATAAAGAGGATCCTCTTCAACGTCATTCTGTTGGTGAAATTGAGCAGTCTGTGCGGGCACTCCTACGCTATTATATACGTATACATGTGCACAGATACATATATAGGTATATATTCATCGTGCTCGTCGTCGTGGTCATCGTTATCGTCGGCAGAATTTCTTCAGCGTGAGTCACACGACGGGACATTTCCCCTATGCATATCTAACTTACAAATATTAACCAAATCATAAATAAGTTGATGGGATGAATATGGATATTCATAATTGTCTCAATATTCTTCGTGGGAAATTCACCATTCACTAATCTATCCACTTAACACATCGAAGACAGTCTGTGATAACCAAACAGATGAGAAATGACGGCATAACGCGAGTGAATTATTTCTGAGTTTAATAATCATACTGTTGCGTGAATTGCAAGAGTGATTGTCATCCGTTTCAGCGATAAAGAGAGAAAAGGTATCGAGTGCATCAATTTTCAATTCAATTCTCGTCTGAAAATTTCGAATGTTCGAAGCCTGGAGTTAAATCATGAAGTAATTGTGAGTTCTATCGAATGTAAAGTTTTACTTCTACACATATAATTGGAGGAAGTGCAGAATGTGAGTTCTCATAATTTACATGGAAATATCTCTGTAAATCTATGCTATAAATAATCATTGATATTTATATAGATGGATTAATATGCTCCCATTCTTTTTCTCTCGCAGCCCAGCAAACCGCCCACAATATAGCGAATGGCCTAAAACAATGCGGCCATTACTACCAATTTTCGATGAGCTGTCATCAACCACCCACGGGCATGGGGAGTACCACGACGACAACGAGCGGGCTAGGGCACTATCATTTGTGTGGTCCGGTCGGCAAATGTGAATGGGAGAACGAGAGAGAAGGATTGAGGGGAAGAGAGAGAAAGACCACCTTCGTAGAAGCCACTTTGCTCTTGCGAGAAGAGAGAGAAATATTCTATATCTTCCCATACTTGTTTCTCTTCTACATCTTAATTTTTTTCTTCTCCCTTTTTTCCTTTCTCTATTTCGAAATACTCATGTGAACCAAGTGGGGTCTTTAGAGTTTTTAGAATGAGCCAGGGATGTAGATTCATGTATAAATTTTCACTGTAGACTTATACTTAGAACTTTCTGGAAGGGCCAGACTTTTCTACCATTTACATATTGATGATAATCATTTCGTTTACACATGATTTGTTTCAATTACCCTGTTAATATTATCTTGATGAGGGAAAAATTCAAAAGTTGTTCACTTCAATTTCCTTTGTCAGAGGTTGAATTCCCTGTTTCATTTTTTTTGTTGCGTGTTAAATTTTTTCCGTCCGTCATAAATTAGCATCAATTAACTGCATATTTGTCGCATTGAAAAAGTAATTTCCTTCTGTGAAATGTCAATATAATCAAATGAGACTTCACTTCGGTATTCAAATCACTTCATCTCGAATTGTCTTCTTATTCTTGCCCTTGAATCAATCTTAATCGTGAATAAATAATCGATGAACACGCAACTTCGAGAGATTATGAATTTCAGTCATCACAAAGTGATATACACTTTCCGTCTATACCTGGAAAAATACTCAATCAGTTTTTATGACGTACTGACTCATAATTCTTATTTTCATCATATTCGAATTACGATCATAAATGTATTAATGATATTCTTCATTTTTCCTTGTTTTTTCTATTGCAGGGACAAATTTTGTTTGGGTGGTATTCGCAACGAGGAACGGCACCGTGTATCTCTACATGCTTTTACTTTTCAATTGTATATGCAATACGGTGCAATATCATTGTGCAAGAAACGCAAATTATGCAACACAGCATACATCAAGGCGTGCGCTGTAAATTTCCAATACACAATAATCCAATGTGTTTACGATGTACTCATAATATATGCGTATCACGTGCTATTATTTGCAAATAAGTCAAAGTAATACTATCGTTGATGCTTCCACATGTATTCTAATTTTGAATTCCACGACGTACATTTATGAAGAAGAAAAACTAGAAGTAATGATAATCAATACATTATCTTCATAATGTATATTCAACCTAATATGCAAAGTCTGTTTCATGATGTTTATATCGTGAATGATGTGTCATGCATGCCAATAGAGAGTGCAGAAATCATCGTCTTCAATTGTGGCCATCTCTGTGTACGATTAAATTCATCACGTTGCATTAAATGATCAATGAAAAATTGTACATCATGGACATTTCTTCTTGGACAAAAGGCATATCTTCTTGGTTCATCACAATATCATCATCATCATATACAAATTCATGGGATTGTATACGGAGTAAGTACCGAAATATGACGAAGATTGAACATCGCATGGATGAAATGACAATAGAATGATGACCTCTTCAATGCCGAGTTTATTCTGCTAATACTTCTCAAAACTCCATGTCTCTACATGTGAGCCTTAACTCTCCATAATGAAAGCTTTCAGGAATTACCATTCTGAATATTGCTGAGAATTTCGAAACAAACTGGCGATTATACCCAGAAGATTGAAAAAATTTGATTCAATTCATGCCTATACTACATACATTAGTTCTTCAATTATACAAGTTCGAATGACAGCGCAATAACCCCAACTCTATCATTATTTTATGACAGCGTAAATACCAATGAAACAGTCCATTAGGCAGGAAAAAAAATATACATTTCCGTTCCCGACACAAAATATTGAACGAAAATTCACAGAATAATCATAAGCCTTGTCCCAATCTCTATAAAACAGAAATATTTCAATTACTTGGAGTAAGTAGAAGCAAATCAATGTTAATCGTTTCAATTACAATTGTAACCCATGACATCAATGTTCGTCTGGCACTGAAGAACTTAATGTTGGAAAATATATCCGAAGGAAAACATGGGTGAAGACCCGAAAGTAACAGTCCAGAACAATAACATAAAACATTCTATTAAAAAGGAAAAAGAGATGTATTAGCATAGGTTGAGATAGCATACGTAGCTATTCATCTGTATAAATATGTTCCTGTATATGTCTAAAACGACCTAGCGAACAAGTAAACTGGTTGATATACGATGTACTTCAAATCTCTATATATAGGAACACATCTGGTATCTTCCGTAAACTTGTTTCTTTTCATCATTACGAGGTCTTGTAAGTGCTCAGAGTCGTTTGATTCCGACGTATATATGTGTGCGTGTGTGTGCATTATGCATAAATAGCTCGAGATCGCTTTTGTTGAGGATTGTCCATATCAATAAACTTTTAACCTCAATATTTGTTACTCCGTATTGAAGTTTCAATGAACAGTACGATCAATATTTGGTTATTGTCTATTGGAAATGTGTTGGAAACCGAAAATGATTCATGTGGGATTTTCTCGCCAGTCATTTATCCGTAACAATAATCGTGGATGTCTTGTCCGATGTCTGAATCATGAATCCAACATTTTCTATGGCTCTCAATTTTATTTTGTTTGAACACATTTGGAATGATTGTCGTTTGACAAGTGTTTGTTTCCAGTAGAACGAGATGAGAATGTGAAGGCAAGTCCAACATTATTTCTCCCAATTGATTCATCAAAGAGTTATTGAAGGGTAGGAAAATTTCGAACTATGAACTCTACGTAAATTTTTTCATTGTTAGATCATCCAAATGAGCATCTGAAAATCAGGTTCAATTACAGCTATTTAGTGAATGTGACCGATCGAGAATGGAATATACTGATGATAACCTGAATGACCAGCGAGATCCAATATTGGAACGAATTCTCATGTATAAACTCAACCAGAGTTACTCCATTGATGTGTGCTTGTATGTATGTCGACATACATATATGCATAGCTGATGTCATGTGGGCCTGATGAAGAATTGTTGGTGAGAGTAAGTGAGATGAACGTTCAAGGCAAGACGACATTCATCAGACAGTATATACTACACGCGCTCACGAGAGCCAAAGCATCAGACTCACTTGTGAGTTGAGAACTAGGCACTTTCGGTCTGTAGCAGACAGCGCGTCGCCCAATGTCCGCAGGCTTGCGTTTGCGTTATGCTCTGTTTATGTTACTACTGTTATACACTGCAGGCGATTCCCATTCAATATAACCTCATGATGTATATACTTACATACCGAACTGGTAGAGGTGGTGGAAAGTTCAAAAATATTTCCAACAATCATGTCATGTCATTTATGATTGGGGTAATGTAATGATGATTTCATTGATGAATCAATCCAACTCGTGGAATTATTTCAGTACTGATATTGTGCGCAATGTCTTCGACATTTTCAATCGAAATGTCGACTTGAGAATCCTTAAAAATTATCTTTTTAATGAACTGCATTTGTCCATAATCAATTCATCTCGACTTACTGGGATAAAATTTTTTCTCCAGAAGTTCTCGACGAAACACAATGAATTGAACATATTCATATGAAGATATCTTGAATATAGAATTAATGTTGTTACTCCGTCTCCAGGAAATTATGTCTAGAAAATTTATATTTTCCTAGAAACCAATATTCATCAGTTCGTGGAAACAATTTGCGACAATGTTTCAAAAATATCCTCTCTATTCAAGAGATTTTCGTTCCTCGAAACAATATTAATCTATTGAATATATTACCACGTTTTAGTACTATATTAAATTTTCACTTTCTGCTGAGAACATTACAAGTGTTTTTTTGATGACCACTTGCTTCTCTCTTCACTTCGTGTTCTCCCAATCTCATTTGCATTCGAAATAAAAATAATTTTCAATGAATATTTATCAACACACAACTCTTCCATTTGTTTCACGCAGAATTTCATCAACAAACAATTCGCGCGCGTGCTCCTTTTGAAAATATTTTGTAGTGAAATGTGAAACTCATACACGGTTTTACATAACGCATCGGAGTATTAGAAAGTCCCGTACTATATATATATGCCACTGCTTGATAATGAAATATATACATTGAAGCATTTCCTGTATGTTGTATATATTTACACCAGCTACTTCAATGCAAAACGTACGCGATGGTTGATTGATGTTTCTTGATGTCCATAGTACTGTGCTACACACTTTTATGACACTACAGAAGGTTTGGATTCTACTGCTCCTGAAATTAGTGGAAGAGATGTAGAATGACTCTGTCATGAAGAGATGCTCTAGATGATCAGGCATTGACGGGTTAAGAATAAATCTTATCTTATTATGAACATTTTTTATTGATTATAACAAATTTATGATGACGGATTGTGTGTAAATTTGTTTATATCAAGAATTAATCCACGATCCAATTCGGATATTTTTTAGTTAATCCTTCTCAAGCGATTTCCATGACCATAAGTTAGTTTTTGGGACCATTTTTCATGAAAATAATTCCTTGAATGAATAATTTCTATTAAAAATCATATTTTATTCTCGAAAGCTGCAATGACTGAAAATTGTCTCTCATGAGGATCTTTGATTACGAAGAATCTCGCATCAAGTCTAAAGCAATTTCATCTGAGTGAGGGTTTTCACAGTCATCATCCAAAAAGAAAAGAAACAGAATAGAATTGGATGAAGCGAGTTAGAGTGATGGATTGAATAAAAGCAATAGTAAGATATCGAGCAAGCTGATTGTGGATGTGAATAAATACGCATGGAATATTTACAAGTAAAAAACAAGAGAATTAAATTGGTAAACGATACAGAATAGATTTCGTTAAATTGATCATTAACGTTCATATTTTGAATAACAATAATAATGTGCGATAACATTCCTAACGGCGGAACAAAAAAACAGCTAAACACTATTAAATTTTTCTGTTCATTCCTCGTCATGCATTGAGACATTGAGTATTTTTCTGTCCTCCTATCTATTACACCATTTCACAAAAAATGTTCTAATTGTTAATAGTGCGAAAACAAAGTTTATATTTTATTATTTGGAAATACTGCAGCCAGTAGATCAGGTTTGTTGACTTTGCCCAGAGCATTTTTTGGAATTTTATCAACTATTTTCAGCACCGTGGGAACGGCATAATCAGGTAGCGATTTTTTCCCAAAGTTACGTAATTGCGACAGAAGAATTTCTGAACCATCACGAGTAACAGCAACTGCTGCAACCTGTAGATTCATTGAACGGAAAATATTTATACAATTATCATTGGTATTTATCATCGCAGTGAACATCAATCTTACTAGTCTAACGAGTAGTAATGCACAAAAAATGAAGAGCTCCATCTTACTTTTTGTCCCCATGTCATGTCTGGTAAGCCGACAACTGCGCAATCTATGATGGCAGGATGACCAAGAATTACCGTTTCCACTTGCAGGGCGCTGACCTTATAGCCACCCGTCTTTATAATGTCAACAGAAGTACGGCCAAGAATACTATACACACCATTCTCATACTTTGCTGTATCGCCTGTGTAAATATTTTATCAACACTCAGATTTCGAATTAATCGAATTGGTAATTTCCAAGTATTCATTTCCAGCTCAATTAAAATTGTTCCATTACCAGTTTTAAACCATTTGTCATCTGTGAATTCTTTAGCTGTAGCTTCCGTTCGTTTCCAATATTCACGGAAAACACTATCACCTTTGACTTCTAAATCTCCGCTTATTTCATCTTTTGACTTAGTCAGCACTTGACTTCCCTGCCACGATCCCTGGACTAGGATTTCTCGTGTATTACTGTCAGGTTTTTGTTTCGTTATTCTCACTTGTATGCCAGGTAACGGTGTTCCAACGGAACCTGAAACAAGATTAGTTCAATAACACATCTATACAGATGACAGATTTATAAGAAAAATAATTTATCTATTAATGCCATGTCGCAACCGATGAAGAAAATTTCAAGACAAGTTCGATACAGAATAAAGTCTGAGCATATGTGAAATGACGCTAGACTCGATTCAATGGAACGATGTTCTTCCCTCATATCTCATTGACCTGAGCATAATGTTGTTGGAAGAATTTGTTTTATCGGTTGGGTTTTCCGCGACCCCAAATAGGCATCGTCATTGCTACAACTTATTTAAGTGCTTCGCAGACATTTGAAGCATCAGAAAGTAGCAAATTCATATGTTTGGATCAAGAGAACAATTTTTTTCAGATACTCTTAATGAAAAGTATGCACCCGTCTACAAGTTTCAAAAATCGATGGAGCTTTCGTTTATTCAGGTTAATCTTCACCTTTCTGACTCAGAGATATGGACTCAATAATTTTCATCCTATTTCAACTTTAACATCAACACTAAAAATTTGTGTTGAAAATCCTCATAAATGTCATTTATGTACCTGAGATACGTTGACCTTCGAGTGGATTAGAGAGAACCATGCCCGTCTCTGTCATGCCATACCTTTCCAATAAACGATGTCCTGTTATCTCTTCCCATCTATCAAAGATTGGTTTTGGAAGTGGTGCAGACCCACTCACCATCAATCTGACGAAGAGAATGAAAATTATCCAAATGAAAGTAATAGAACACTGCATTATACAGATTAAATATCATGTTCGCCAGTAGTTCATTGTTATCGGTCTCTACTCCAAATGCAACAAACGAACTTGGATAGAAGTGATTCTCATTCGAGGAAATAAGTAGGAAACGAACTTGACTCCATATTCACAAAAATGGATAGAATCCTGATCATACCTAATTTTCGTACTGCATACTGTATGAACATATTCTCGAATTTTTTGATTTTTACTGAATAACTGGTCGTATTCATGAATAAGTTTCATATAAATTGTAGGCACAGCCATGAACGTATTGATACGTTCAGTATTCGGTAAATTAACAGCCAGAATTTGGCTCCAAACACTTGATGTTTCGAATTTAGGTAACATTATGCAACGTGCACCAACATAAAGTGGACACATGAGGACATTAACGATACCGTGAATATGATTCAACGGTAATGTGTGGAGAACAATATCTTTCTCACTCCATTTCCACGCTGTAATCAAAGCATTCATTTGTGATTGCAGATTTCTGTGAGTCAACACAACACCTTTCGGTGGTCCAGTTGTTCCCGATGTATAGACAAACATCGCATCGCTTTCATTATAAAATTCGTTTTTCAAAGGAGTATCATTCGATTCATCCACGTCATATTCTGTGATATTTTTATTGTTTGCAGTTTTACCATCTGGTTTCATTGCCAATATTCTTAACGCATCATCCAGAACAACCAAGCGACATTTTAGCTTTGATGCAATAGGTTCTAATAATGGAGAATGTTCCGTCGTAGTTATCACTATTTTAGCTTCGGAATCTTTAAGGAAATATTCAATGACTGGGCTGGGACTTGATGCACTCATCGGCACAACTGAAAGCAATGGTTACATAATTAGAAAGAAAAAAAAATCTACACTGAAGATTATAACTTGCTAAGTATCATATTCGAATAAGTAATCAATGTATTAAATGAATAAGCACCAATTTGCCCGCTCATCCAACAAGCCCATTGTACAATTACATATCGAGCATCATTTGGCATAAGAAATGCCACTCTCTCTTGTTGTGCTCCATTCAATAACGTTGATAGCTCTACGGCAAATTGTCTAGAGCTGAGGAATAGTCTTTTGTATGTATAATCGCCCTGTAAGTCCTTGAGTGCGGTTTTGTCTCCAAATTGTATCGCATTTCGGAATATTGGCACAACATTATTGGGTGGCTGCATATAGAAAATCGTATTTTCATGAGGTTCGTCGTTTCGCATTTATATGCATTGTATTATTTATTTTGTATACCGCGTGACAACGTGAGCGAGAATGTATGTTGACGTCCAATTGAGTCAAGTCACCAAACAGGCATATACGTGCATACTAATGCACAGGAAGTATCAAAAATTTTAACACGAATGGATATGTTGACGATTTATTTTTATAGTGGAATAATTGCAATTTTTTTCTGTACCGTTCTATTTCAAGATTTTCGATGATAAACAATTTGAATATCTGTCTTTTTTAATTTCAGTCAATATTGAAGGAGTCGATTCAATCAGATATCTGATGTTCTTTTACTTTCATCATCAATGTTGAATATGACGCAATAAAAGGACCGTGTGACTAGTCACACTCTTTCCTAACTTCAAAGCTTGTCAATAGTATGAAGCATTTTTCACAAAGACTAAAGGACATATGAAATAGAACTAATATATTCTCAACTTCAGTCACGGGGTATACGAAGGGAAACGATATTTGAAAATATTTTCTGTCATTTATATTCCTTTACCTGACATGTTTCGTTGATGGAACTCAATGCTGCATTAGTTTGCTGTAATCTGACGACAGTTAATGTACTTTTATGACCTCGGACATAATTATGAGCAGTGAAATATAAACTGCGTCTCAATAATGATCCCATTTTTCTTTCAATTTTATATACACGTCACATTCAACTTTCTGAAATAAAAAATAAACTAACCTCCATAACATTGCAGATAAATTTATAACCGAATGACATTGGATATTATTTTCAACAACTAATTATCGCAACGCCGTATGATGTTTACATTATGCTAATCACATGATTGAACGAAAAATATCGACGCATGTACGTACATGTTTTCAAAATAAACATCAGTACATTAACAAAAGAATTGACAACAGAAAATAAAGCAACTTTGATTACGATAATGACGTTGCGTGAATGGTTCATAAATAAATAAGTTGTGATAAAATGTTGTCGACATATGTTTTTTTATTGAATTCAAACGTAACTCACCAAACATCGTTGAATGATTATCTCAAAATTTTTGGCGGTTTATTAGCACCTACATTTCTCAATAAGTAAAAATTTTTCCATTGAAGTCGGATGTACGTAACATATACAGTTACTTCAGTAAATATTCTCACACATTAATTAACATTGACCGTACCAAGTAGAGAATAATAAATTTTTGGTTCAGTGCAAGCACTATTCAATCGTAGACTGAATATTGTGATAAAAAGTAACTCATCAAGAAAAAAAACGTTTGATTACAGAGGTATCCGTTGTCAATAAAAGAGCTGATGTCGTTAATTCTCAGTACGAAAATTATTCCAATCGGTAAAACAGTATTTTCGAGGTTATGTTTTTTACTGATAGAGGTTATTGGTATATTTATTAGCTTATGTGACGGATTCCAAATAGAAAAATGACTGTACAATCATCACATGATTTTTCGACATGATCGTTCTGTTATATTAGTTTGTTTAAACTGTTTTTATTTCGTTCTAAAAAGGAGTAGCGGTTTCATGGTATAGTCTTTGACATCTAGATGTCGCATTAAAGTTCAATTAAAATTTGTTCGTAAACACTTCTACTCTATACGTCTGTATTTATGTTACAGAATTGCTGATGAAAAAATACGTAATTAAGACATTGATCCTCTCCATTTCACAACTTGTCGACCAATTATGCGACCGAAGTGGGTGATGGTGTACAGTGCATCCCAGAAAATCGCGTGAATTGTAAATATCAGTCCGCACATTTACTGCTGGTGACGACAAAGTAAAATTTTTTTTTGAATTCCCCGGTAATCTTCGCCATTTTTTTTTTTTTTTCGATTAATTTCGACTCTGACGAATTAATCCTTCGAATCGATATGACAGGAGGAATCGACTTAAATAATCGAATCAACCGCAGTGAAGAATTGTTTATCGTAAGAATCCATTTTGAATCGTGCATCTCTGTGCTCAACCATTTCTCTCAGGTAGAGTAAAAAGATATTCACTAATTGTATCCCGAAGATTTTATTATTGTGAACAGAGGGATGTTGCATGAGCTGATGAGGTTAGGTTTGGTGTAAACATAATTTAAACTATTTTTGTTCACAGGATGGGGGAACGTTATAATATTCACAGTCAATTGGAACATTTACAGTCAAAATATATTGGAACCGGTCATGCAGATACTACAAAGTTTGAATGGCTTGTCAATCAACACAGAGATTCATGCAGCTCCTATATGGGACATTATGATCTGTTGAACTTTTTTGCAATTGCAGAAAACGAAGCTAAAGCACGGGTGAGATTCAATCTGATGGAAAAAATGTTACAACCCTGTGGACCACCACCAGAGAAACCAGAAGATTGAGGGAATAATATGTATATAACAATTTTAATAGAAAAAAAGGAATAAATCTTTGTTTATTATACTGCTCATTAATCTTTTTTGTGTTCATCACGATTTTCACTTTTTACTTTTTTAGTTTGTTTGATGGTTTTCGACACCGATCGTACTAAACATTGTTGTGCCACAAGACAAACATCATTACTCGCTGTCCTCAATGATTCCATTGCTGACTTCATGGATGGTAGATCCATATCTCCGACAAAGTATAATTCAGAGATTTGATTATGTTGGGTGATACTAGCTTGCATTATCAGACCATGATTCTTCGACTTGTGTGAACTTGATGGCTTAGAATTACATAGAACTTCCTCTTCGTTCGTTGGATCCAACAGTATTGTATCGGCATATACACCCTAAAACCATTTATATTTTTAAATCGACTCAAGACTTCAGTATTGATCAATTGATCAACTCACTGCTGATATTGCTGTAACAAGTCCAAACATGGGAATACTAGCGTTGGCCAATGCTAAACTTGCAGCTGTAATAGCTACACCTAAAGAAGATCCACCGTTATCTAATACCAATGCATAAATATCCACTTGGAAATTTGGGAATTCGTGCTGAAATAGAAATAATGAATGGATGTAAGTTTTCCGAATAAGTGCTAAGACTGAATATCGCATAGAGAGTTGATTGACCAGACTTAGTCAGAGAAAAGTGTAGGGAACGTTGATGAGGAATTCTTCGCAGTGTTTACAATGACTTATTTTTTACGTTGTAATTCATTGATGATAGATATTTACCCTACATACTGCAGGCTCCAGAGATCTTTGCATAATTAAACTATAATCTTTTTCTTCCGCATTCTGTTGATGAATTTTCCTTTTCTCGCATGAGAAAGATGCAAATTTGAACTCACAATATAAATTCCCTTGTAAACTGTAACCACTCTTATTTGGTATTTCTCTAGGATCAAATACCGAACATACAACTTTCGTTTTGCCAATTTCTATATAGGCTGACCCTTTGGCTTGACTTACAACTCCTACTTTCATATCTGCAAAAAAATGAACAGATTCTTCATTGACCACACGCGAACAAGAATAAATATTGATATCCAGTGCATTGCGGTTCACATAAAGTTGAATATTTTTCGAAGAATTGACACCGGGAACCAAAACAATAGACTCCATATCAAATTGAAATCCTATACATTTTTTTTCTGTTTGGCAATTCAGCCCAATAATCATATTTTAGTTCACCCCGTTATTACGGACAGTATTATAATAGCATCAATGATACTTTTCCAAGATTGAGACAATTTTATATTTCTTGAGCGAATGATATTGAATATTTGTCAAAACTTGTTTTCTAATTGTGACTGTTGATAACCTCAATTCCATTTTCTATTAATTTTCAGATGTGATTGATAAAATATTTACAACTTTTTCCAATAACTTCAGAAATATCTAAGACGGGGAAAACAAAAACCAGCATCAAAGAACGAAAGGAACCCCGATGATGATAATTTCATTGAACAAACATAACCTTACACATTTTTCGAATTTCCCCGGCAGCCCGACCATCTTTACGTTTTTCCAAATATTTCTCCAGATTTTCCATATTTTTATAAGACGAATCAACATAAATTTGATAAGGTACTGACACCTCAGGACCGTTTATTCGTCTCTGGTCCACGGGCATTGTTTACTGTCAATTAAAAACTCGATGTGATGATAGATGAATTTTGTGATTCATGTGATTCCAATGTGCTACCTATGCGGTATATATTTTGGCGCTGCTATAGATAGATATTATCTTCATTCTCATTGCCTCCGTCTTTCTATACAAATCTATTGAAACAAATGCTCAAAGTGTAGATATAACAGCAACAATGTTCTCTATTATTGTTCGATGGTGCTCATATAGTATATACAGTATTGCAATTTATCTATTTTTTTACTTTCTGAATGTATCGTATTTTATAAATGACATAGCAGACTGGTACACAGATGATGTGAACGATCATAAACTTTACGACTACATTATTGGTAATTTATTTTCATGTATTCTTTGTATTTATTCATTTTCTGGATACTCCACAATTTCGTTTCTCCATTACCCTTCAGACGGTGAAGAGATAAACATTTGTTTCCCAATTGATTCAACACCGAAACTTCATGTACTCCAACCAAACATTGTTATAAAATCTCAAAAATAACAAGAATTCTTCCATCCTCAGTCGGAGCAGGTAGTGCAGGTGTTATACTTGCAACCAGATTAGCAGATGCGGGAAATAATGTTCTCTTAGTCGAAGCCGGCAGCCCACCACCATATTTTTTAAACATTCCGGTGTTAGCACCTTTACTTCAACAAACTTCATATGATTGGCAATACAGGACAGTACCACAAGCTGAAGCATGTAAAGGTTTGAGCAACAATGTAAGACAACGAACCAACATTAGATAGTTCAGCAATTTCTAAACATAGTTTACTGTTTGTAGCAAAGTCGATGGCCAATGGGGAAAATTCTTGGTGGTTCGAGTAGATTGAATTACATGGCTTATGTTGAAGGACATCCTGATGATTATCAAGAATGGTTTCCTGATTATGACAGTACGTGGTTTATTTATATGACCAAAATACTCATTCCTATCTAATAATACAAAGAACTTTATTCTCAACCCAGCAATGTAATGGATAGAGTGAAAACTAACTATGTCCATGAATTCACAGATTATATGCTCAAAAAAGGACATAATTCCAATGTAAACAGTCTTAAATGGTGTTCTGAATTATGCCAAACAATTTTGGCGAGTATCGATGAACTCTCTGAAAAAGAACACAAGAAAAAAACTGCAATCCGTTTCTCTAAAGTGGACTTGACGATGAAAAATGGCGAAAGATGGAGTACCGATGACTTGTTGAGAACGAAACATGAACATCGCTTGAAAGTTCTAACACATGCACGTGTGGACAAGGTATGCTTCATAGAAACAAAAATGCGTATATCATACACAGTATAAAAAAAGATAACTTAGCGTTATACACCTGGATAGATCAATTTTCGATTGAGAAAAGCTGAAGGCATCCAGCTCACTAAAAGGGGGAATCAATACAGTGTGAAGGCAAGAAAGGGTGTCATAATCAGTGCTGGTGCAATTGGAACACCGAAATTGTTGATGCTGTCTGGAATCGGACCCAAGAGACATTTACGAGATATGAATGTGAATAAATTTTTATTATCACACTGTGAACGGACACATCACTCGTAATATTTAACAGTCCTTTCAATCATTCTTCATTTAGATTGAACTTGTCAGTGATTTACCGGTTGGAAAAAACTTGATGGACCACATATTGACAGGAATTGATCTAGTGACTTTGAATACTAGTTTATCCATCAATATACGAGCACTGCTATCACCTCGATCTATGATGGATTATGTGTTGTATCGTGAAGGTATTTCGTACACTGAATATATTTTCTTGATATTTGACTGAATCTGTTCTAACAATACTGTTCCTCATATTCCTCTTTTCAGGACCATGGACATCTGCAGGAATTGAAATGACTGGTACAATTCAAGATAAGTTTGAAAATAATTCTGACAGAGCTCCAGATCTCCAATTCATGATAATTCCTGTGGGTGTTTCACAAGACAACGGCGTTGCTCTGAGAAAAGCTATGGGCATTTCAGATGAAGTACAAAAATATTCTCCGCCATTAAATAACTTCCAGTACCAATACTAAAACCTAGTTCTTTCACAGATATTCGGCAAATATTTCTCACCGTTGGCATATAAAACTGCAATTACAATAGCGCCGGTATTATTGCATCCTAGAAGTACAGGTGAAGTGAAATTGAAAAGTTCGAATCCCCTAGACGATCCCATCATTGATCCAAAATATTTATCTCACAAAGATGATGTAGCGACATTGATTAGAGGTAGGTATAAAAAATATTTTCTACTTGAGAACTATTGACGATTAATGATCATTATAAAAATATTTTATTTTTTCAGGTATTAGATTTGTTGAGGAGATTGTCAATACAGATGCGATGAAGACTTTGGGCGCTTCCATCTATACCAAACACTTTCCAGGTTGCGAAGATATGATTTTTGGTAGTACACAATATTGGGAATGTTATATACGTCATTTAACATTGACATCATATCATCCAGGTGGTACTTGCAAAATGGGAAGTGTTGTGGATAAATCATTCAGGTATTTATTTCCGTAGTAAATTCATGTAATTAGAAAAATTTCGTCTGTATACAATTATACACAATATATCTCTCTCTTCCTTTCCATATCATTAATACCACATGTTTAATTTGAGCTATTCTTTTCGATGGTTACAGAGTTCTTAGAACCAATAATTTATACATTGTTGATGCTTCTGTTCTACCAAAAATGCCAAGTGCTAACATAAATGCAGCAGTGATGATGCTGGCTGAGAAAGCTGCGATTGTACTAACTCAAATTCAATTAACTAAACATTCAAGAAAATGTTATCGAGTTGATGTATTAAAGTATACATATTTTTGTCTTTTATGATAATTGATGAACATAATGATAACAGTCAAAACTATTCTCGACCTCTCCTGAGATCAATATGTACAAAATTATTTATTGGAGAAGAAAATGATGAAAATGAGATGGGATTATCGATAATGGCGATTGTGTCGTGAATGATCATTCGATCCCCTGTGTTGACTTCTGTGTTCTCTACGGTGGTTTTGATTCCGATGTCCGTGATCATAATTGGAATGTCGATCACGATCACGATCACGGTCTCGATCGCTCCGGTCACGTTCACGTTCACGATGACGGTCACGTTCACGATCACGTTCACGTGAATTGTACGGACGAACTCGTGCATTACGTCTGTCCTCTTTCACGAATGATGTGGAATTTATTTGGCTGGGATAGGGTGCTACACCAGGTGGTAAAAACATCGGGATCATATTCATGCCGAAATTCGGCATGGGACCCATAAACATTTGATTTCCAAATTGCAACATCTGATTTGGATTTGGGTAATTCATCGGAATCGGCATTTGATGTTGTGATGGCGGTGGTACGGATGCTTCTGGCGCTTGACGAGTTTTCAAGGTCAAAGTACGGTTGAACAATGCTGTACCTTCAAAGAGGCTAATTGCGTAAGGCACAGACTCTGAATGTTTGTATGTGATAAAACCGAAACTTTTTTGAGTACCGTCACGATCTTTGGGAATGTGAACTCTCTCCAATGGACCACCCTGGAATTAATCAAAAAATAATTTATTGTTTCCCCGTGAATTATTGAATAATTCTGACGAATCAAGTCAACCGAAAAAGATCCAAAATTGCATAAAATATGCTCGAGAATAGCTAGACTACCACATCATGGAAACTGTGCTGATTCCAAGTTTCACCATGATTTATGCAGCAGAAGAATTAATTTCCTATTCATGGAAATTGAGCGGAGTTGAATAAAACTTATTTTTCCCCATTAGAACCTAAAAAATCGTTACGTTGCGCAGATTCCGTTTCAGCATTCCAGTAAAAATTCCACCTAATTTCACACTGACATCAGTCACCGAGGAATATTCGCATCCATAAATTTCCAGATGAATCATTCATGTTTACAATCAACTAGTTAAGTACACTTATCTAGTTGAATTTGACATCATTGAATTAGAAATGATGCTGCATCACTATGTCGCGATAAGTTTCTTATGAAAATCTTATGATGCTCACATATGTGTTTATGTTAGAAATTTTATAACTTCCTCATGATGGGGACAGACAATGAGTCATTATAACTCAGATATAATTATTCGTGCTGATTGGGTTGGTAAACAGTATGTACCACAATTCTAGAATAATCTGTTTGGTTGAGCAATCGCTCAATGATTTACCTGAAGGAACAATTCATAGAGGAGAGATTCATTGCACTTGCTACTAAGATTACCACAATATAACGTTCGCGAATCGTCGTCCATTGTTTCCAGAATATGAATTTGGAAGCTTATCAATTAAATAGTCATGAAATTATTAATAAACAAGTGCAAAACGCACATGTATATACACAGGTGTTTTGTTTTCATCCGCCATATTATAATTTTGTTTGTTCATTCTCGTGGCTACTTTTGTGTATAATATGTTGTATAGTTGAAAGTGGCGCGTCTAGTGGTACTTTCAGCAACCAGTGAAAATGTTATATGAATTTATATTATGACAGAGTATTGTATGGTTGGGAAAGAATATTCGGTCATGTTTTACGTCTAGATTTACGTTTTGACTGATATCTTTGGTATAAAAACATTTTCAGACTCGTCGGGTTCGCTGTTTTACATTCTCTTATGATTTCGAAAAAGTAAAAAAAAAGTCAACTGCACGCGGTGTTCCCAAGCGGTCACCCATCCAAGTACTAACCGCGCTCGGTGTTGCTTAGCTTCAGTGATCGGACGAGAACTGGCGTTTTCAACACGATGTGGCAGTTGACATTCAACAATTTTGAATAAAATCTTGAAAACTTATCATATAAAAAAATCAGCTCAAAATGTTTATGGACAGTCATTCGTTAATTTTACGTTAATTCGTTTTCAGATCATTAGCTATGATGATCAACCCATTAAGGACGTTCCCAAGTAGCAGTTGTGCTCCATTTCTACTACGGTTCCCCCTTATAGAGTGCACTATGAAGCAATAGCAAAAAGTTGAGATGCAGCGTAATTTTCAGTGGCGCGAACGTGCGCAGAAGTCTGAAAATATGCCCATTGCGTTGCTTCTCAGATCTGGCAACGTTGCATTCTCTTTCTGTATATTTCTATATCTTAGACGTGTGTTGTAAAGTTTAGTTGTTTTGAGGTTACTTTGGAGATTGAAAAGG
>JABMBR010004901.1:0-19985 GCA_018881525.1 Meteorus sp. PSUC_FEM 10030008
AAAATATATGGAGGGATGTGTGTGTGTGTGTGTGTGTGTGTGTGTGTGTGTGTGTGTGTGTGTGTGTGTGTGTACGTAGATATGTATTTATATGTTCTTTTTTAGTTTTCGTTCTCGCGTTTCTGGAATTCAGTCGTTCTGGGATGTGAATTTGCTTTTTCAGGTTGTACGTTTGTGTTGTAAAGGGAGTTTGTAATTTTTTGCCAAAACTATTTTGAGAAAGCTGCGTGGTGTTCTTCTTTTTTTTTATTCTGTGTTGAGAATTTTTCAAAGTTGAATTTCTTTTTTTATTTGGCGTGTTTAGAGGGGGATGTTTGGAGATGTGGGCGCGCCTTGTTTCAGGAATGTGACATGATGGAGTCAGTCATCGATTGTTGGTGACAACAATTTGGAAATATAAATTTTTTCAACCCTCAAAGCTCAATGATTCGATGTAAAATTATACCCCTTCGAAATTCATATGTTCCTCTGTAAATTTACTCCAGGGTTGATGGAGATATTTTTTTTTATAAAGAATTTTTCCATCTCGTTTGATGGAATGATTAAGAATTAGTTATGAGAAGTATGAAGATAATGGAACTGACTGTAGCGAAAATAAATTCATGGCCGTTCTGTTTGCATCGAATATTCGTGTTTATTCATCACAAAAATATCGTTACGAATTTTGTATCAAAACGTCAACGATATCAAAAGCAAACTGAGAGTGCAGAAAAGAGAATATAACTCAATGCTTTTTTGCACGCTTCATAAACAATTTATACGGTAGCTCGTCACGTCCCGCGTGTCAGGTGACATGTGATTCAGCTTTCACATGTGTAAATATGTGCTCGGACACATACATACACTCAAATATATACATCTATATTAAATATTCATACACACTGAGTGTGAAATGCAACCAATCACAAAATGTCTATCAAGATTTCATTCTTCAAACCACAATCATATTCTCAGAATTGACATACGAAACACTTAATGTTCATGATAAAAGTCATCATTAACAATTTCACTCCACTATCATTTATCATGCTCATTCCACTTCCTCCTCTTTCCTATCTCACGTAGCTTTAGATAAATTAAAACGCAAAAATGAACAGTAAAATAATTTTTCACACAAATATTGATCGCACGTTAAAAAAATTAAAATAATAACCACAAATGTGAAAATGATCACTCATCTCCATGATGAATGAAAATTCATTCGCTTGGGAGTGGAGAAAAAAAAAATTAATGATACAAGAAAAAAAAATTGCGTAGAGTGCAGGTAAAATGGAAACGACTTAATTCCTGTATGATATATAGATATATATAACCATTTACATATATGTATGACGAGTGGAATGACGACACAAGGGAGAAGTGTGATAGAGGGCTTGAATAAGTCTCGGTTACTAATTGCTAAATGCTAATGTGCGTGCATATATACGTTTTAACGTGAAGCGTCAGAGCGAAGTTTGTGAAGGGGTTGAGAAAGAAAAGCGTGCGACACGTTCAGTATTGAAAGACAGATAGAGATAAAGCGACATCAAGGGGGAGAGACATTGGCGCATATTTCCTATTATCCATCCGATCTAGACGAATTTATATGCAACATCCCCTGATATGCCAACCAGATGCTGCTATTGCTCTCCTCGCCCACTTCATCTTCATTTACCTCTACATGCTGCATCCAGTTTATTGCTTTGCTTCTGCTCTTTGGATTACAAAACGAAGGGAAGGAGAAAAACGTTGGGGATGGAACAATTTAAATACACTACACGTACTCAAAGTCATTGCAATCATCGAGTAATGAGTATATGTCATCATGAATTCATTATAGTTCTTTGATTGCTACGTATTTATGATAAAATGGTATGAAGAAGAATATTTTTGTGTGTGTATTGAAAAATCAGTGGGGCTTGTCTTTAATTATGAAAGTCATATTGGATTGTATGAGAAGGCAAAATAGAATTCTTTTGTGGTTACAGACGAGTTGCCGACGGGAAAATTATTAAATTCAAGTACTCAATGTCAATTCAGTGGCTCCTTCGTGGAAGACTATTCAAGCTTTGTACTCTTGAGTGAATGTTGCTCGATCGATAAGACATGAATCTGTGTAGTTGGGTAAAAGTTGAGATTTGAATGTTGAATGAGGAAGAATGAACGTTTTCTCTGTGAGGTGGATTAAATAATATTGAAATAACTAGGAGAATTCAAAATTCATCACAATCGTTTAATATTAAATAATTTTCATTTTCTATTGGTTATTTTTGTTTTTCTTTCAATTGATTTCACATAATAAATTGAGATGTGAGATCTGGATTGAGTCAACGTGATGTATAAGGTCTGATTATATATTTCGTATGGACAATGAATCGAAGTAGAAGAATAAGTGACCATATGTATATAAGTCAAGGTGACATGTGATATTTAGTTCCACCCTATAAGGAACTCATTCTGCCGTACCAATAATTATTGTTATGTTTCATCCAGCCACATAAAACCATGACCTTGTCCCATATTATTCACGTGAATAGTTTATAAATAAACTCTTTGGTGAATCATTGATCATCACAATCAAAATGATAAACAGGAATAATTTTATTGTTATTAAATAATTGGAAATAGTCTGATGCGAGAATGTGGAGAGAAGTAATTCATGATGAATTAGAGAATAGATTGATGACACTTTGTTTATTGTACAAAAATAAAATATTTCAGTTTGATGATGCATTTTAATTTATGGTCATATTTACTAACAAGGTTTGCTGACTAAGCTATATCGACCATGACACGCATCAGTGATCCAAGGCAATCAGGGAAGGAAGGAAAACTCTCCTAGAAATCATGACCAAAAATGCCAAAATCACCAAGAGCAAATATCCAAAAATAAATGAACAAAGATGAAAAATTATCGGGAGTATCATCATGAGGGTCCTGATCGATGCCACTATACGACCTCTAACTGACCTTGTACTTTCTCTTCATGATTTTTTTCCATTTAAGGAGCTGGATATTGAACAAACTGTGAAGAGCAGAATTAATTGCGTACAAAAAACATCAAAATAAAAATTCGAATGCCAATGTAATAAAATAATTTCTCTTCGTCATTTGGAATTACTTAAATCCCTTCACTTCCTTTTTTTTCCTCTACCACCTAATGATAATGATATTTGAAGAAACATTCAGGGCTCCAGTTACATTTTTATATTTGTGCCATTGAAAATGTAGGTCGATAATGGTGTGATCTATCCAGGCGTTTGTGATCTCACCGCATAGTAACGTCACGAAAGTTAAAATGTTTACGAAAGAAATGAAATAATATGAGATCTAAAGATATATTTCTTGTGGGTTACGGATTATATACTTTGGTTGCGTATATGCGTGTGTCTTCTCTTGGTTGCGAACGCGTTTGGTCCGAATGGCAACCAACCCAACAGCAATACGAGTGAGAGGAAGAGGAGACGGGGGATGTGCACATTGGCGGCGAAACTGTAGCTCGCGGGCTTTTCTCGAAACGTGCACCGGCATCTTGCGATGATGAAGAAGAAGGGAGATCTCACATTGTGAAGCTTCCCGGACAACAGCCAGTCGTGAGTCAACGTGCAACTTAGACGCACCAACTCCACAATCTTGATTACGTGAGTGATCCATGTGGAATTATTTTTTACACATTTTTCTTTCTCATTTCAAATTCCTCATTCTTTCATGATTCATAATAGAACAATCCCATCATAACTATTGAAATATAATTTTATCAATTACATTTCTAATAATATCGTAGAAAAATTCATTCAATACTCTCATTCATCCTTTTGCACGTCGCGGAAATAAAACGCTGTCATTGTTGCTTCATCAAAATTTTTCTCACAATTAATCATAACCCTAATTCCCAATATTTTTCTTCCACCATTTTTTCTCTCCTATAATTACAAGTTACGATTTGCTATTCTGCAGATGGTCCTGCCACACTGGAATGAAATAATTGTACGATAGAAAAATATTTTAAAAAATGAGTAAAAATTGATTTTGGGAAGTAACACAACACCAGTGTGACCGTATGAAAGAGCACAGTCGCTCTGCCTAACCCGAAAAGGTTCGGTATGAGATGATGCCCGAGTACACCGCGACAACCTCCCCTACTCCCCAGCCAAAAGTATAAAAATAACCCACCCTCAATCAATCCAAGAAACGGCATACGTTTTCATATTAAAAAATAAACTATCGCTTACGTCATTGGTATCTACTGCATTTATTCACTCCAAATATATAAAAACAAATTTTTTTCTCCTCACCCACTCGTGTCTGTAACATTAATCCATTACGACTATTAACCACTGACTGAAAGACAATCCCACAAACAATTATCCTCCCTCCAAAACAAACAGAAACAAGAAATAATTTACTTGAAATAAATGGTCTGACTCAATATAATTCTATACCATTAAGGAATGAATAGTTCAGGAAAGAATTGACCTTCTGGCGGTGTCGTTTGATTTCTTTTCTCGCTTGCCCTGATCCAGAAAAAAATAAACTCACAATTCATTTCATGACACTGTTCCATCTATGACGTTAAAAACACTTTTACTTTTTCTTTTATTGATTATTCATTAAAAGTTTCGTTCAGAATTTTCTAGTTGAATATTATCAGGGCGTAGCCCGGGGGTCTTCATCTTCATCATTCACATACTCCTTCACACACGCAAATACACAGTCAAGACCTTCCTCTATAAATAGGGTGCCTCGCGGGTTTGCTAATTATATACATCCAGAAGTGAACTAAAGTAGTGTTCAACAAGTCGAACATAATCGGTTGAATTCATCTTTTCTCTATGTAAAATGAATTAGAAATTTATCATCATGATAAAACGTGATTTGATAATGTTAACGACGAACAATTGTTTCAGATTTTCTTATACACGTGAGAAAAAAACAACAAAACTACCACCATGGACGCGATCAAGAAGAAGATGCAGGGAATGAAGTTGGAGAAGGATAATGCTATGGATCGTGCCCTGCTGTGCGAGCAACAGGCTCGTGATGCCAATGCGCGCGCTGAAAAGGTCAATAATCTCGTTCACCATTAAACCATTCTGGAATGTAAAAATTGTCTACGTGGAAAAATGCATTGGGAATATTGATGGATAAATGGATTTCTTCACTATTATATGATCCACTACATTCGCAGTTTTTTTTGCCTATTATCAATTTTCATTTCATTCCTTAAACAGGCTGAGGAAGAAGCCCGTGCCCTCCAGAAGAAGATCCAAACTATTGAGAATGATCTCGATCAAACTCAGGAAGCACTCATGCAAGTCAATGCCAAGCTTGAGGAGAAGGACAAAGCTCTGCAGAATGTAAGTCCTAGATAAATCATATTATGACACAATTAATTTACTTTCTCTGAATCCTCGGTACTGGACGTCTGGAATGACATGAAAAAATCGTTATAGACGTTCCTTTTTTCGCTCTTGAGACACAGATTCCCCCTAATATTCATACGGATGTGAATCATCGAAATGTACAAGCACAAATATTTCTAGACTAAGACAGTATGACGCACAGCGTCGTGTACGTGCCAGTGGGAGAATGTCTGTATCGGTTGTCATGATAGCACAGAAAAATATTGCAAAGTACTGAGAATGATAAGGAACACGGGAAGATAATTCTTAATAATAAGAAATGAGAACATTTCAAGAACTCAAAACAAAATTCTCATCATGTGAATGCTACTCGTGCTGTTCAGTCGTGTCCTACTGAATTTCTGAAGTTCCGGTCGGTACTAGGTGATCTCAATGTGAAATTTTGCGAATTTCTGTTTCGAATTATCAGAGCAGAAATCAATTCAATCCAGATGAATAGCGATTAAAGAGCAATACATTCCAGATATTCATTCACAATGAATCGTGAATATTAGCAAAGAAAAAAGAAAAATTTGCGATGATTCTAGCCAATCACGTCAAACTATTTCGCGAATTTTTGGCTAGTCATTGACCAAAAGCGTTCATTGTTCATTGCCAATTTATCATTCCGCTTGATTGTACAGCAATCTCAGCATTTCAATCTACTACTGCCCTCTATCAATAAACTATCCTGACATCTGTAATATCGACAGAGTAATCCGACCCATAAATTCACATAATGACCGCACGTGGCGTTGTTGAGCAGTTGAAAAATCTTCCGCTTGAATATAATGTTGATCCAGTTGGCGGGTGTTGGGATTATGGTGGGGAGTAGAGAAGTAGGAGAGTATACACGTATGTGAAATTTTACACACACAGGCACGCATGCTTCACAGATACAGTCCAACTAGTGTGAGAGCATTTAAACATTTGGGGTTGGTAGAGGGAGAAAGATAGAGCACCGAGTTAGTGAGTAAAAGCAAACGTAAGGGGGAGGGATAAAAGTAACGAGATAGGAAACGTGTGCACATTGAGTGCCCAGTGACAGACAAAATGGCGTCGTGTCTGGTGCAGTGGTAGCAGTGCTGAAGTAGTAGGAGCATTTATTAGTTTTGTCTGGGGGGGGTCAGTAGGTTGGTAAGGGAACATTATTAACCTTGAAAATAAAAGGACTATGGATCATGCATTGGCATCAACAACAAGACGACGCGGTCATCAACATCATCCAAGACACACGACAAGACGACGACTCGATATAACTGGCAGAGGACCCGCGCAGTGTGGCCCTGCTGGTAGTGTTATTGATAATAATGACAAAAACAATGACACAGATGGAACTATTGACATATGCCAAAAGTCATTGGATCGCAAACGTGAACTTGATAAAAATAGTTTGCAGTTTAATGTCAATGATTACAATGACACAATTGTAAATAATATTGAATTATGGCCCGCGCAGTGTGGCCGATCCAATGACAATGAGTCGAGAAAACGTGACACAACAAATATTGATAATAAAAATGAACTGAAAATAATCGATGATGATGTTGACGACAATGATAAATGTTTGAATGATGTTCTAACAACGAAAAAATTAGTCAAAACAAAAAATAATCACGAGCCTGAGCACGCGGTCGCAAGGGCTCGTGGCGATGGACATTCCGATGACGAAACACAGAATGAGGAGGATCCTGAATTAGTTGAATTAGCAAAGTTACGTTGCACAAGTGAACGTACTGAAGTACAATCCGAACGTGAAGCAAGACGAAGAAAAAGATGTTCCGATTATCCTGGATTGGCATTTGGATCGTCAATATTTTCGAGCGACACAATGATGAAATTTAGTCTTATCAAAAATGAACTTCAAAATATCATGGGCAATCAGCTGAAACGGGTCAGTAAGAATACGTACATATACAAAAACATATATGTGTGCATTTATCCATAATCTGCATATATGTAAACGCACACGTTCAGTGTTGTCATGTTGCCGCTAGTCGTGCTTTCGAACACCGCGTGGTCATGAGGGATTTAACCTTCATTTAAGTGACGTCACATGCTTGAACCTTGTGGGGTCAATTGAAATGAAATTTGTCTTTTTCTCTTCCATTATTTATTGATTGATAGCCCGGGTGATTGCATAAATTCATTTGATCACAATTTTGATTGTACACATGTGATCTTTATTTTCCTTATCTTTTTGTGTTTCTTTCTGTTCCTCATATTTTTCGATGAGAAAGACAAAACGAACTGCAAAACATACCGAAAGTAAATAAGAGTTACTCGCATTTTCCTGGATGTAATTTCAAGGTTTTACGACGTAAAATGAACTAATGGTTGCTTTGACGAGTGTATATACCACTCGCACACAGTTATTTAGTCATGACAGAGAGAGAGAGAGAAAGCTAAAAATATTTTATGCTGAGCTACTGTTTGTGATCCAGTGACTCTAGAAAATATAACCCACAAATGATTGCATAAGACCAGCATACCAATATGACATTATATAGTGATTCAAACTATTTTCCTTTTCATCCGATGTTATTTTTGTTGCATGTCAATGTCAGTTTCATTTCTTTTTACTTCTGCTGTGCACTTGAATTTTCCTGTATATTTTGCTGCTCCATGCCTACATTCAATTCATTGGAGAATGAACTAAGTACAAACACCCACGTCAATGTCGACGAGAATTTAGAACGTGACGCCCTAAAGCTAAATTGGATCGACACATTTTAACATGTGCGTTCACAGCCAAGTTTATTAATGTTGCCCCTAGGCCTCTTTTTTTTGTTCTATCTTCCCCCTCGCTGTCCCTCTCTCTGCTTCCTCATGAGCGATCTAGGATACAGTTCAATATTCTCATTAAATTATTGTACAATCATTTCTTTATGCTGAGAAGAAAATTTTTTTTTTTCCTTTGTTAATTCTTCATCGTTCGAATTATTTGCAAATGTAAGTCAGACATTTCTTCGAATTCTAGATTCAATATATTTGGCACGTCGCCAGAGGATGTTTAGAAGTGTTTTACCATTCGTTCATTCGCAGCTGTTGGTTTATATGCATTCAATATGCGATATATATTCAAGAGTACGCATAAAAATGTAGCTAAAAATAAATTTTCAAAACCAATAATAAACAAAAATATTCTTTCTGGTAGAGCTCTATAGATCATCTTGAGAATATATTTTCCTTCGAACAAAAAGAATAATATTTTGGTTAATCTCTCGAACGCAATAACAGACAAGTGTTGTAGAACAAAAAAAATATGTTGAAATTCGAATTTACCGCGCGTCTTTGCGTCATGCATATCCTCATGGAAGTAATTGCGATGAATCACTGATATAAATTCCACAGGGTAGATGGAGCGAGCTGAATGACGTAAACTGTGTAGGTCGTCATACATTACCATCTTTCAGAATGAGGAATAATTTTTCCCCATCCTTCTCTCATATTTTATTCTCACAAACTGTTGATGGAAAGAAAAAAAATCTATGGGAATAGTCTGCGTGAATTAAATAAATTGATTGAAGCATCACAGAGATCTCGATTGTGAAAACAAACTGCTCCTATGTAACATTTTACACATGTAAAGTGTATCGATAATGCTTTTTAATTCATCAGCAATGAAGCCGAGTGAGACGAGGACAATGTCCGAATTGTTCGTCAATTCAAACGAATGGGCGCGCGTTTGTGACGGGCGCGGTATTTCCGGGATTTCTCTACACATCAGCGCCACACACCAATTGGCGTAATATTCTACATCGAATATCCGAATATAAGACGTGAAATTTCCAGGAAAAAAATTTCAATATATTCCAGAAAGATGAATGACATTTTTCACATTCATCATTAGAATTTAATAATGAAGACATTTTTCCCCTGTGCACTTTTCAAACTATCGCGTAGGAACTATTTCATATGTACGCAAAAACCACTGACTGCACGAAGCAACATCAACGAGTGGGAACTACTTTTCCAATATTCATTGCGCATGTGCTAAGCGTCCGGTGTGCGCTGGAGTCCGCCATCTTGCTTCAAAGCCACCAGTCAGTGGTCGCTCGTGTACGACAGCTCAAAGTATAGACTTCGCTGCTCAATACAACCGCCGTTCACTCTCTCGTGAATTAAGCAGTTCGGGCGAGCCGAAAAAATAAAAAAAAAATAATTGAGTGAACGTATATACATGTATATAAAAATACACACACACGGAATAAATAAATAAATCGTAAGACAAAATAGAGAAGGAAAAATTAATAAATACACTATTTTTCTGGTTGATTATTGTAACGGAATATCTAACCCATACCATATCAAGTGTACAGGACAAGTGTGTGGCTGTGTGTGTGACAATTATTATATTTAAAAAAAAGCGCAAGGGACAAAAAAATGGCGATGCAAGTGCAAGGCACAATCCTCGATGTTCTCAAGAAGAAAATGCGACAGACAAAGGAGGAAATGGAAAAATATAAAGATGAATGTGATGAATATCAGAAACGACTGCAGGTGGAAGTGATGCGACGTGAGGAAGTGAGTTGGGTTCAATGTTTTTTCGCTCTCCACTTCTATCAGTTAATATCACACGAATACATACATACATTTAAACGATCGATTATTCTTATCAGATATTTCGGGCTCGTAGCGCCGAGTGAGTGGAGAAATGAAACTCACGAAGGCAAAAATGAAGAATGAAAACAGAGAAATAAAATTTTTTTTTTCTTCGTTTACATATAAGTAGAAACCGGGTTCCCGGCGTCTCTATTTTATGTATGTATAGAAGGATCGATCGTGCGTGTCAGTCTACAGGCTCGTCGTCAAGCTACGGCCCTCTCTGATTCTTCAGTGGTTTTAGTATATACATATTATAGGGCGAGAGAGAAAGAGAGAATGCGGGAGGGGCACACGCGCGTTATACCTCCTCTTTTGCCTCTTCGCGGTGCGCATTCTTTTTGGAAAGAATTTTACCGACTGGCTCATGACCCTGAGAAGTGTTAAGATTATTATTATTTTTTTCACTTCATTTTTCGTAGCCTTTGCTTGTACCCCTGGTAAATTTTTTTCATTTGTAGACTTTGCGTACATTCTTATGAGATGTAGCGAAAGATATTTGACGAAATGAAGAAGTGAGGTGTAAGCGAAAACAAAAAAAAAGGAAATATACCTGGAAGAGGAAGCGAACAAACTTGCGACCGGCTTTGCCGACGAACCATACAATTCTTCAGTAATCATGCTAATTGGTCACGCATTTACACGCAAGCGCATTAGCCTATTCATTATGACAAATTTTTTTTTTATTTCTGCAGTAAAATGAATTTTGTTTGCGTGTCTCGCCTCTTTTGGATATCGATTCCCTAGTGGATTATCGAGAACACTAAGATCCGAGAGAAAATTTCATCCCACAAAGATCCCCGAGGATCTATTGCGATGAATTGAATTTGAGAAATTTCTGATTGAAATGACGAGTTTTACATCATTTGGGTATTATTCTTAATTGAAATTCAACTAGAAATATTTTCAGGTTTCACGTGGGATCATAATGTTCGATACCCATGAAACGAAGCTCTAAATTGATTCGTAGATTAAGAACAGCATTTCCCTTCGAGTATTGGGAACACAGTGGTGAATGGGAATAAATAATGAACGAGTTAGAATACCGAGAAAAATATTGATGTGAAATCAATAACATCTGTTACTGCAACACACTTTTTCAATCAGTAAAGCAATATTTCCATTTCATGTCTGATGTAATCCGATGAGATTTCATGATATTGTTTCTCTGAGTGATGCATTAGTTGAATTTATATCTTTTAGGTTAGAATTCCAAATGAAATTCTTTCGACTGAGAAGGATAGGACGACAATTCCGGAATGGTATAAATAAAATGTCATTCTCACGTTTGTCCATATTGATTCACGTTTTTCGTTTACCCTACTTAGTTTTTGTCTGGTGTAATAGTATTAATAGTAATTTTTTTCAGTTGAAACACATTCAACACAGCTAATTTCCCATCAACTTGAACAACGGAATGCACAATCTCTCATCAATTGTTCGATGTCTTACTTACGTGAACAAATATACGTTCACATACTTTATGCACAGTTATACCACTTACAAAATACGTGAAATGTTTTCACCGTTCGACAAATTCCTCAATATTTATATAAATATTTCTACATCTTCAATTTAATATCGTCATGACTAAGTATTTGATAATAATAGGAATTGTACAACGACAAAACTAAATGACAAAACTGAGCTTTATTGACTTTATTTGTCATATTGAGTCATTCAAGGAATTCTATTCGACATTTTCAAAGCCCTGGTGTTTAAATTGTTATGATTGATTCATCATTTTCGCTGCATACAGTAAAGACAGATGATAACATATACAAGAAATGTAATGTAAAGTGATAACCATATGAATGAAATATGTATGGATTTTTTTTTTTTTACTACAACTGCGACCAGTGAATCATAAAAATGGAATGAAATGAATTTGTTGTCTACACGACCACAAGAGCACCACGATTACAATTGGGTTATTCATAGTAGTATAATGATGGGTACTCAGTTGTTATTCACTTTCCAATTCAATTCTCTCATACGAATATAGATCGTGAATATTCAAATTGAAGGTAACTGAACCTGAAGTGGCGGATCGCAATGCGTTAAATTGACTCCAATTGTGCACAAGTAAACGCCGGCGTGCGATATATGTTATGTTGTTACGTGGGTGAATTACACAGCGTTACATAATTTTAAACATGAAAAAACCTTGTCATATTAACATAAAAATATCCACGCAACTGTTTTAGAATATATTCAGTTCCTCGTTGAAATTATTTAATGGAATTTATCCATGGTATTTAAAAATGTGTCATATTGGAAATTCATTTTTTTTCCTTATCTTGAAGAGCGAAAATAAAATGGACGGAACGATTAAAAATTATCGCGGTGCTTATCATTTATCAAAAGCCACCGATTGAGGATAAAGAGCTTGCTAATCAAAATTTCTTTTTTCATTTATCACAATGAAATTTTTTTATTATCGTCTGAGGATGTAAGAGGCGAAAAATATTCATGTCCATTTCAATGAAAGTGATATAAATATGTTGAGGGAAATGGGAAACGCAACGAGCGTGTAATAGTTCGTTCACCAATGCGAATATCGAGGATTTCCGGACTGGTTTCCTGGAAGAGTAATCACGACAATGTTTTTTCATTCAATTCTGCTGACATTTTGTAAAAGGGAGAGCGTGAATGAAGGGCAATGAAGTTGACAATAAGAACTGGGCGTATAAATTGTTGACATGAATAGTAATACGATTGTATCAATTATTGAAACACTCATTCATATTTCAATATTGATTTTTGTTTCAGGCTGAATCTGAAGTTGCCGCCCTCAATCGTCGTATCCAATTGCTCGAGGAGGATCTTGAGAGGTCCGAGGAACGTCTAGCAACTGCCACAGCTAAATTGGCTGAGGCATCTCAAGCCGCTGATGAGAGCGAACGGTACGCAGTAATTTACAGAATCATGACTGAGAGACTATAAAATTAATGTATTTATATATTTAATGCTAACGAGAGAGAAATTATTTTTCCAAGTCCATTTAAAGTCAAGTCCACAACTGGTTGGACAACCTTTTGATACTAGTCTTCCGTCTATAATAGTAATATTCAAATTGTGTAACCATGAACTTTATCGTGGTTAGTTAACTGATAGAATTACATAAAAGTTTTTGCTACTACGAACGTTGAAAACCTTCTATGGTTCAACAACGAATATGTGTATGTTAATTTTGAATACACATTCATCCTTCAGTAGACAATTGTCGGCTCTCGTTCAGCATGTCAAACGCATCTCTTACGACTCGTCATCATTTTCAATTCACCATTTTGGTAGTGCTGACGATGCGTAAGATATGTGTGATGCCCTTCAGTGACCAAGAGAAGATTTATTCTACACCTTTCACTAAGTTGCGTGCGTATATTTTCTCTTATCGTAAATAATATATTCACATATGTTTACCCGGGTTTTTATATATTCTATGCGCTGTTAACGATGACTCATATAGTTGATGAGGATTACTCTTCGTTTGAAATTCGACAAGGTTACACGAATGCTATTGCAATAGTTGGAATATTTTTTCTCATGTTTTCCATTAATATCGTAATGTTGCCCATATTTTTTTTTTCTGATCCATTACATTTTCTCTTGGTCATTGAACATTATTTATGAAATAAATTAGATATACTATTAATTATGAGAAGAGAAAACAGAATTTTATGGAACAAACTTCGAGAGATAAAAAAAGAAATTGATGAAGAAATATTCTATAAAAAATTTTTTTTTGTATTGTATGCCTCGTGGCATTTCTGCTCAGTGAAGTCATTACGTTATTCGAATTTTGTTTCATAGTAAAAATGTCTGGCATTGGAAGATCTGATAAGAAAAGTTTGAGAAATGGTTTCATTTTCTATTAATATTCAATGAACACCTAAAAAAAATTTGAAACAAAAAGTTAATTGAACTTGTTTTATTATTTATCACTTCGACACATTGGTAAAACGTCCGGTGGATCGACAAGTATGGCCATCGAACGTTGTATCCATTTTTATTATTCATTGGAATTCCTCGATAATTGACCAATTAAAATGCTTGACATTCATAAACGCACACATCATTCTATACTGCACCCACTTCATTTTATTTTGTGAAAATAAGTTGTATAAAAAATATTCTTCCAACGCAAGTACATTTTTTTGAATTAATAAAAAAACGAACGAAAACAACAATTGATAGGATACGCAAGGCACTTGAAAATCGAACAAACATGGAGGACGATCGAGTTTCAGCATTGGAACAACAATTGGCACAGGCTAAATTGATCGCCGAGGAGGCGGACAAGAAGTACGAGGAGGTGGGTTCATCGAGAAAGCTAATTACAATATTTTCTTTTCATCATGTATAAAATACCAAACAGTGATCAACGTTTCATAAAAAGAAAAGTAATAATTCGCAATTAGTTGAGAGAATATTTTAATTAATTGCGATGACTAAATGAGGAAAAAGTAAATTAAATTGTTAATCGCTGTTCGGTAAGATTTCTAATTTTATTAACAGGATCAGCAGTGCAGCGGAGCAGAATCAACTGGGGCAATAAACAAACGTCATAATGTTATAACAAAATGTCTTTATCTATAATTAATCGATTAATTATTTTCCATTCGTCATATAAAGCGCCCGGAAGATTCTCGAGAACCGCAGTTTGGCCGATGAGGAGCGTATGGATGCTCTTGAAAATCAGTTGAAGGAGGCGAGATTCCTTGCTGAGGAGGCTGACAAGAAATACGATGAGGTTCGAGAGCCTACAACAAATTCACGTGGCTGCAGTGATGATGGCTCCTAGTCGATAGAAAAAGTGCCTAACCTTAACTCTCGCCTGTGTGTTCTTCCTCGCTGTGTCGCTCTCGTATTTTGTCGGGGGGCTACATGCCAAGTTTTTTGTTGTCATTTATTATTTTTTTTCTCTAAATTATTGCCAGTTCTGAACACTGGGTTGTGCTCGCGCATTATATCCTCATGCGAAAAAAAAGCAACGGAACAAAACGACAGACGAAATTGCTAAAACAAATCTTATCGAAAGTATGGTTTTTATCATTATTGGTGCTGCTTTTTGGATAGGTGAGAAAGTGATTCGAAAAAGAACGTGTGAATATCTATTTTTGAAAGTGTGCGCGGTTTCGGTTATGATAAATGGAAGGAGAGAAAAAATTTCATGCTCAAATAAGCTTTGAAATAAATATGAGCAATATGGTGTATCTTGGTGCTGGAGTGAAGGTTTTTTTTTCTAATTTTTTTTTATAAATATGTAAATGGGTATCGTTATGGTATGGAATCAATGGGGATATTTGGAAGAGTCTCTCTTCCGTTATTTAATAGTAACAATTTAATTTTTATTCACTTTTTTCCAATTATTTATGGGGTACTTATGGTTGTGTGACAACAACTGTTGTCAATATATTTTAATTACTCGAACGCGAAGTTCATAATGAAACGCAAGATCAAAAGAAAAACTGGAATTGATATTGGAAGAATAGATATATGGTGTATATATATGGTGTTTATTAAGCACATGCCAAAAGAAAAAATCTATTTTTCTTTATTTTTTTTTCTTCTGTTGAGTGTCGTATACGTACGCGGATTCGGTGTGTTGTGATTTTTAATTGTTCGGAGGATCGGAGTTGGTTATAACATCGATTAGGAATACCGAAATAAAGAAAGAAATTTCTTTTTCTCTTTGTTACGAATTGAAAAGAAGAACACTTTTGTGTTTTTCATTATTGCAAACAAATTGTGTTCGTTGTGGTCGTCTTCATTTGAGCATTTGGGCAATGAAACAGAGGCAAGCAAAAAAAGAAGTGAATAGAATTAATTATCTATATCAATTGGCGAGAATATGAGACAGCAGAGAAAGCGAATGTGTGAAAGATTGAATTGATTTTCGATGGATACCCGAATAACTCACAACAGGTCCAATTTAATATCATAATTAGAATTAATTCTTTGACACTTTTTTTTTTCTTTTCTTCATATGTTACTAATAATTTCAGCGAGAATTAACGAGACGAGTGTGCTATTTCCACAATTAATTCTGATGTCATCGCTAACCGCAGTGTTATATTAATTATGATTTCTTAGATTTAAAAATTGTTTTTTCTTACAAGATTTCTCCTTTAACAGCATCTGCGTGTGGTCACCAAATGCCATAATCGACGCTTTGCGGTTATTCACTGAGCCATAAATTAATTAAGTACTCGCAAATAGTCGATTGTGTTTAAAATAATGAAAATATATCGGCAAGGCCAGTTAATTGTGGCTGTAATGTAACCGCATTTTGTTACTCATTTGAAAGATAATGTGAAGGAAGTAAGAACAGCAGATTACTGAATCAATGAAAATACTTAGAAATGAGCTGGCGTTGCCTGATATTTGATATGAGTCAGACATTTCATCGTTCATAAATTAAATCGCAAAAAAAACTGTCATTCTAAAATAGGTTGCCCGTAAATTGGCCATGGTTGAGGCTGATCTTGAACGTGCTGAGGAACGTGCTGAGGCCGGTGAATCGTAAGCAATCGTTATTCAAAAATGAATGCGTGACTGTTTGATGTCCATTTTATACCCAGTTGCTGATTTTTTTTGTGTTATAACCCCCAATAAAAAGAAATTGAAAAGTTGAGTGATTGAGTCTGTTTACACTTTGATCGTATTCGGGTCCTCTCACACGATTAGTAACTATCGTAGAAGCCATGTAACTTTTTTTCCTAACCCCATACTAAGCTGTGTTAAATTACATACAGACAACATCCGGATGGAGAGCAGATCAAATTTCCTGGATAGCCGAAGGATCGGACTGTTTTTAATTTTTTTCCTCTTCCATTGAATAGTTTTACTAATTTATGTTTCGTTTATTAATTTTCGTTGCAAATATCCATTTTGTTTTGCTTTGGCATGAAAAATATGTTGGCTGTTCAACATAGGTTGCCAGAAAGCTAGTCATGATGGAACAGGACCTTGAACGTGCTGAGGAGAAGGCTGAGCACTCTGAAGCGTAAGTACTTTTCAACGTGCATGAATATGTGTTGGTGGTGTGAATGGTTTTATTCCCTTCATCAAAGTCACGAATCCTTTTACCAAAATTTATACAGACTAGAATTATCATGACTAATTGCCTAATTGTTTTGCAGGAAAATTGTCGAATTGGAGGAAGAATTACGTGTCGTTGGCAATAACTTGAAATCCCTTGAAGTGTCAGAAGAAAAGGTAACATCAAGAATTTTATAATTCACCGAATATTATACTTGGATATTTGTGAAATAGAGAACCACGATGTGAACGGGATGAATTAAATTCAGAATCAATTGTTTACGATCTCGAATAGTTCCATTATACAGAGAATGATTGAGGCAAAAGAATATAAAATAACGGAAAAAGTAACTATTGTAAATCATGTATAGGCCAACCAACGTGAGGAGGAGTACAAGAACCAAATTAAAACTCTTACAACTCGTCTAAAGGAGGTAGAGAAATCTCGCGATAGCGTCAATATCATTTCTTTTTGCACGATAAACGATTGCGTGCTTTTATCGACATTGCAAGTGATAAAAAAATAACAAATGTTCAATGAAAACAACTCTAACCCCGACTTATGTTTAATGTCAATCGATTTATTCATCGCTAGATGCCAACAACAGATCAAGTCCACGAATGCAAATCTACATAAATTGCTTATTTGTTTATCTTATTAACACTGGTTTTGTTTTTTCTGTTGTGTTTTACTAAAAACCGAACCATCAGGCGACACAGAGAGAGGAATCGTTTGAGGGACAAGTGAAGCTTCTCGATGCTCAACTCAAAGAGGTAAAGTTACCATCAATGAAGTCGATAAATGAATACATAGTTGGATTCATGTACTTTCGTTGCGAACATTCTGTTATCAAATTGAAAAGAATTTACGAGTGATGGAAGAAGTCACGTCATATTGCAAAGGTACTTGCCGCGTGAGAGATAAACACTCTGATTATTTTTCTTCCTGATTAACTCTAACAATAATAACAATGATAGATAAATTTTGAAGAGTTGGATTTGAAATTCCCCGAGAGAATTGAAAAATGCATGGAGTTTTCACTTTATGAAGAATGGTTTTTTCATTTTTTTTATTCTCTTCCGATACCAGACAACTCACTAATATATTCTTCTCTTCTACAGGCTGAAGCACGTGCTGAGTTCGCCGAAAGATCGGTACAAAAACTCCAGAAGGAGGTCGACAGGCTCGAGGGTGTGTATTTAATGAAATGGAGAAAAATTCCATTTGAATATTCGAATCAATACCATCGTCTTCCACTTGATATAAATATTTAGATTTCATTAACTTTTCATTCTATTTCGTAGTGTCAGGTTTATATACATGTATAAATATTTTTTCCCATGCCCGAGAATTCAAAGCGAAAGAAAAATCTTTCGTGTTGAGCTCTCGAGTCCAAAGATTATTCAAACTATGACTCACACGTTTATATTTACGTTGGTGGTAACGCGACATTATTTGTCTTCAAGTCTTTACGAAATCTTTGTCTAAAAGATACATCATTCAAAATTCACCAATATTTCAAACTACAACTACACATTCCATTAGAATTAATCAGCACTAATTTCAATTTGATTTTGACTCATCCTTACATATGAATTATTCTACAAAACATATTTACTCCCCATCTTATATTTTTGATTTATTTATTGTTTTTTCGAGTGAAGTGTGTGCGCGTGTGTGTACCTAACGAGTAATCTTTACAGACGACCTCGTTGCTGAGAAAGAGAAAAACAAATTGCTGCAACAAGAAATGGAGGCGACCCTGCATGACATCCAGAACATGTAGATTATGTTACCTCAGGCGTATATAATATTTTCTCGCAATGGAAAATAAAAAATTATGAGCTGACACCTTTAATTATTTTTGGCGTGCGCTAATTGTAATGGTGCAAAAAGCTGAACACTAACAGAAAATGGACATTGTAGTCTTCTATATAAGAAGAACAAAAAATAGGACCATCAAATGCCCCACTTGTTAAACTTCCAACGAGAGAAAAAAAAATTTTTTAAATTGATAATAATGAAAATCACAATTTCAAGCTCGACCGTCCATCAAGTGTATATGTGTTGCATGTGTGATTTAGTGTGCATGATAAAGAGAAATTATACGACGAGTGAATGAGGAACGAGAGAGCTAATTAAAATTACAAAATATGTTGGTAAAAAATATTTTTTTCTTTCGATAAGGGCAATAGTTTGCATAAGAATTATTTCAATAATGACGAAAGTAAATGACTTTAGGTTTGTCACCATATACATTATTTTCATCGGTTGTGAGAAGTCAAGTGCTCATATTTCGCCGACATTCCGAATTCCTCGTGGCTCGCGAGAAGAGAAAAAAAAACAATTGAAAATAAATTCAGAATGACATTTAACAATACCAGAGTCGCATTAGTCGAGCGTACACAATTGTACAAAATAAAATCCAGCGATTTTTCGCTTGACTTAATTATTAATCATATATTAGTTGCAGACATAAAATATTGCAATCGCAAAATGAAAAAAACAATCAACTTTCAAAATTTGTTAATCCGACTTTTCGCGCAACTGTAAAATACTTAGTTAAGTTCTAAGGTTCATTATTATTTTTATTTTCTTTCCATTTCCAATTAACCAATATTCTTTTCTTCCAATAGAAAGTGCATTTTTCTGTCCGCCGAGCACACTGCCGTTATGATTTTTTTTTTGTTTCTTTATTTCCAATTCAATGGGAAAGAACCGATTATGTGAAACAAAAAAGTAAAAAATGATAACTGCTAAAAATGAGTAAATGAGATAACGAAAAAAAAAAAAAAAAAACGAATACAATCATATTTCAATTTTCTTAATCTTCTTTTTCAAATAAATTAGTTCTTCAATTCACTTGATAATTGAGGAAAACAATTGGAGTAACACCACTAATATCATTGTAATATTAATTAATTAATTATATATTGCTATTATATATTTGTTTA